>OY992879.1:38528971-38821471 GCA_963921405.1 Cepaea hortensis
ATCTGGTAAATGTAGCAAGATAAACCACAGACCAGCAGACTTGTTTCACCGCCCAGTAGTCATGTGTTCAAATCCCCTTCAAGCCGGAACTTCATTTTCATAGACCTGGGCTCACAGGACAACCCAGACTACTATAGGTAACTGGACATCTCCTGGGAAGTAAAGGCGGTTGGCGTGGGGCTGGTAGCCCCACCCCGTACAGACATCACCAGAGATGGAGATCAAAGACATCACACCGGACAGACATCACCAGAGATAGAGATCAAAGACATCACCAATCCCTATACATATAATCGCAAATTATTCGAACGTTATCTCAGTACGGATTATCTTTCCCCTTAGTAATAATAATAATAATAATAATAATAATAATAATAATAATAATAATAATAATAATAATAATAATAATAATAATAAAACCTAGTATAACAGCCAGTCCCCTTTTGGTAGACCAGTATATTCCACATAGTTAAGTTGAGTAGAGTTGAGCTAAGAACCGACATCACTGCACTCAGGACATTCCCATACGTGTTCCGAACTCTCCTTCAACAGCCAGCCAAGAGTGATACTGCTAATCGTTCCCATCACTATCTGATTTAAAGTTCTCGTGGTCTTCAATCTCAGTTTTGAGATTCTTCCAGAACCTCTGCCAATCCTCCGTAATTTCATTCCTTCCACATACTGGTTCTCAATCTGTTCCCCCGTCTTTTCCACCTGGTCCCACAAGCGCACCACTATCGCCCCCTTGTCCATAGGTAATTTACCACCAAGAGGTGCATTCCCTGCCAGCCAATCAGCCTGTTCATTCCCCCAGCACCCTCGCGTGGCCAGGGTAAAATATTAATACAATTCTCACAATTGCCGATGCTCGACGCTTAGAGGAAAGGCGAGACGCACATATAATCAGATTGCTACTGGTACTATTGGGGTTGGAACTCTTCGGGGGCTTCTGAGGATGGGGACGGAGAGCTTATGGGAATGCCCCGAATGCTGTGATGTCGGTTCCTAAATCAATCAATCAATCAATCAATCAATCAGTTAATCAATCACAATTTGTGACCTCTGAAGCGACGATAGTCATTCCACACAAAACATTCCTTTCTCCACCATACTAAGCATACTCTTTGAATCCGTAATGACCGGTGGTAATGAATACAGTGTATGTTGCAGTAGTCTCCTCTAACCAACGGAATGCCGCTGTTACTGCTTCCACCTCCATTCTCATGCTGGAGGTTGTAGTCTCATATGCCAGACCCTTCTTTTTGAAGACTCGTCCATTAGCCTTTGCAATAAAACCCCAACCACTACGTCTGTTTCTCACCACTGATCCTTTTACCTTTTATGTTGCATGAACTCTACAGAGGGTGAATACAAAACTTGGAACGGCAATATTTTCAAAAAACCCCCAGTCATTAAAAATATACCCTTATAAGAAAACGAACTAACAAATGCCAGAGAGAAGCATATATCTATTAGTAACATTACTTGACAATCCCTCCTACTGGCATTCCCCCCCCCCCCCCCCACCCCATCTGCCTCTTCTCCATCCCAGATTGTGTGAATTTACTTGTCCCTTCCACGCTAGCACACTCACTCAGCAAGAACGCCGCCATCATGGCTAGTCTGTGTATAATTTACAAACTGCTGTCTGGGCAAATAATGGCGAGGATCATGACGCCCTCTGCTAACCGATTGTTCACTAATGCCTCGCGTTATCTCCTGTCAACGTTGGCTTGGTTTCTCAAGCGGACAAATTATAATATGTTGTCATAGGATAGAATTTGCCGTTAACTATTGCGTAAGACGAATCCGTCCACTTCTTCTTCTTTCTTTTTCTCCCCCTCCCTCTATTCTTCTCCTTCTTTACTTCTTCTTTTGTCTTCTTTGTTTTCTTCCACTTCTTCTTCTTCTTCCTATTTATTTCATTCTCCTCCCTTCTTTCTTTCTTTCTTTCTTTCTTTCTTTCTCCTTTAGTCTTACACCTCCTATCCTCTTCATTTCTACCACTTCTTATTTTCTTCTTGATCTTCACCCCTTCTAATTTTTTCTCATCATCTCATTATTGTTCTTGACATTGACCGTCTCCAATTCCCATTGTTTTATTCCTTCTTCTTTTCTCTTCACCGTCTTCATTTTTTTCTTTCTTTCTTTCTTTCTTTCTTTCTTCTTCTTCTTCTTCTTCTTCTTCTTCTTCTTCTTCTTCTTCTTCTTCTTCTTCTTCTTCTCCCCCCTCCTCTTCCTCATGACCCACACCGTCCGTCAGCGAGTCTACAAAGATGCCAACATACTACAATCTTGTCAGACCCACTCCTACACTGCAAGTGACAACCGCGTATATTTAAACAAACAAATAATGGAAACAACAATAAACACAACACGAAATGTAACTCATTAAATGCCATGGGATGATCCGTCATCTTAGACCAGTTCCCGTATCTGCCATGGCTTATATATCATCAAAATGTTGACAATACGAAATTTTTGTCTCAGTTAAAACATCAATACAGTAGTTTTCCCTATGCAACTTCTTTAATTTATATATAATACAACATGTCTGCTGCCATACTAACAGCTTTTTGGTCATAACTGTGACACACGCCCATTTTCCAATTTTCTGCCATCCATTTTTTTTTTGGGTCCAAAACTATTTTTTGTTTGACAGTTGAAATGAATACCGGCACGCCTGTACCAAACAGCCCGATATGCTCTCCCCCAGGTAAATGGACCGACATGAGCTGTTAAAAGAAACCATTCCGTGAACTAGTCCAAAGCTAACAACATATCGGACAGCCGAATTTGCAAGAAAACACTAGAAAGGCCCCAAATGTAACACGTAGACAGACAGCTGCATCAGGCCTGAACAAGTTATTTCTTCAAGAAAGCGACTGTAGACAGACAGACAGACAGACAGACAGACAGACAGACAGACAGACAGACAGTTAAACCAGGCCTGAACATATTCTTTCTCCAAGCAAGCAACACATAGACAGACAGACAGACAGACAGACAGACAGACAGACAGACAGACAGACAGACAGACAGACAGACAGACAGTTAAACCAGGCCTGAACATATTCTTTCTTCAAGCAAGCAACACATAGACAGACAGACAGACAGTTAAACCAGGCCTGAACATATTCTTTCTCCCAGCAAGCAGGCAACTATAAAACAACCAAAAAAGTTCAGGAAGCGCGCCAGTTATGACACGACCTTTTCTATAAATCCTAAGTCTACATGTTCCGCGGAAAGGGAGATAACGTGAAACCTGATCTGCTTGCACAGAAGCCGGTAATGAGATCAAAGCCGTGTGGATGACACGACGTTCTGACGCACATCACAATGGGATCGATCATTGTATCCGGCATAATTTATCTCATCCGGATAAAAAATACCCACACCTAGGGGAAATGCGGTCACGGCACACACACATATCGCCAGTTAATGGTTACACAAGGACAATAAAGACAGGAGATGGAGCTGTCTGTTGCGTTAATGTACTAGATATACTAAGAGGCAAAACAATAGACGTAGCCTAAAATATCTGTTCGATGAAGTTAATGAACATATTGACACTCAAGCCAGAAGGGTGTTAAACTTATCCACTAATTTGATAGTTGCGAAAGGACACTATAGACAGAAGTAGACATACTGTGAATTAATTATTCTTTCTATTCTTCTTCTTCCTCTCCGTCTCCACGTCCATTTCCTTCACATTCTTCTTATTGTTCTTCTTGTACTTCTCCTCCTCCTCCTCTACTTCCTGTTTCAACTCTTCCTCTTCGATTTCTTGCGGCTCTAGGTCTTCTTGGTCGTATTTTTCTTGTTGCTGTTGTTTCTTCTTCTTTTTCTTCTTCTTCTTCTTCTTCTTCTTCTTCTTCTTCTTCTTCTTCTTCTTCTTCTTCTTCTTCTTCTTCTTCTTCTTCTTCTTCCTTCTTCTTCTTATTCTTCTTCTTCTTGCTCATCTTTTTCTTGTCCTTCTTCTCTTCTTCTTCTCCCCCTCCCCCCTCCCCGTCTTCTTGTTCGCTGATTTTCCAGCAGTGTTCACACAATAAGTCCAGTTGTTTAGAGCATGTGGCTGTAACTGACAGCTCTTTGAGACCCCCAGTTGGTGAGGATGTTTATCTCTCCCCTCAGCAGTCAGCAATCCATATACAGAATACATTCAAGTTATCCGTTAATCCAACAGTTGCCTTTAGGAAGTAACAGATCGAAAGTAAGGAAATCATCATCTCCATTTATACATTTTGCTGTTTATTTTCAAAGTCAACAAATCAAACCAGACACTGTTGAAACGGCAGCATCAATATGATGTCGAAAGATAACAATAAATACCGTGATATGAAGATGACAAAATGCCATGCATCATAAATCAAACCATCCCTTGTGAGTGCCTCGGTTACTTCATTTGTCACGTGACAATTCCGGACCCTAACACAAGCAGAGGTGACTGCCACATTTCTGAAGCCCGGATCAACAGGGGGGAGGGGGGGGGGGAACAACTACATGAGCCAGGAGATGTTTAGTTAATCGTTGTCTATGACCAGAGACATTAGGTTTTCTGTCAGGTAGGGATGCTCTCAGGTAATACCTGCCGGGCGCAGGACATGTTAGATAATAAATGTGTTGAGTAGGATATGTTTGGTAATTACTGTCTGGGACAGAAATAAATTAGGGTAGGGTAAGTATTAATATTATATCAACTATCTAAAGCAGGATGTGGTTTGGTATTTACTGTCTGGGACAGAAGAAGTTCAACTTATTACTAGGGATGGGGTGAGTATTACTGTTATAGCAACTGTTTGTGAGTGAAGGGTTTAAATTTATAACCAGGGTAGAGCATGTGTTAAATAACAACTGTTTGGAAGGGAAGAGGTAAATTTATAACCAGGGTAGAGCATGTGTTAAATAACAACTGTTTGGGAGGGAAGAGGTAAATTTATAACCAGGGTAGAGCATGTGTTAAATAACAACTGTTTGGGAGGGAAGAGGTAAATTTATAACTAGGGTAGAGTATGTGTTAAATAACAACTGTTTGGAAGGGAAGAGGTAAATTTATAACCAGGGTAGAGTATGTGTTAAATAACAACTGTTTGGAAGGGAAGAGGTAAATTTATAACCAGGGTAGAGTATGTGTTAAATAACAACTGTTTGGGAGGGAAGAGGTAAATTTATAACTAGGGTAGAGTATGTGTTAAATAACAACTGTTTGGAAGGGAAGAGGTAAATTTATAACCAGGGTAGAGTATGTGTTAAATAACAACTGTTTGGAAGGGAAGAGGTAAATTTATAACCAGGGTAGAGTATGTGTTAAATAACAACTGTTTGGAAGGGAAGAGGTAAATTTATAAGCAGGGTAGAGTGTGTTAAATAACAACTGTTTGGAAGGGAAGAGGTAAATTTATAACCAGGGTAGAGTATGTGTTAAATAACAACTGTTTGGAAGGGAAGAGGTAAATTTATAACCAGGGTAGAGTATGTGTTAAATAACAACTGTTTGGAAGGGAAGAGGTATATTTATAACCAGGGTAGAGTATGTGTTAAATAACAACTGTTTGGGAGGGAAGAGGTAAATTTATAACCAGGGTAGAGTATGTGTTAAATAACAACTGTTTGGAAGGGAAGAGGTAAATTTATAACCAGGGTAGAGTATGTGTTAAATAACAACTGTTTGGGAGGGAAGAAGTAAATTTATAACTAGGGTAAAGCAGAACATGGTGAAGTGGTCAAGCCGTTTGACTCGGGCTCCGAAGGCCGTGGGTTTGATTCCGGGCTGCGTCCTTTGGTTCACGAGTGAAATTTTTCGGAGACTCCTAGAGCTACAGAGTGTGTGCTTTGTTCGACGCTTTCCGCGCTGCAGAAAGAGACCGAGCCATATGGGATAAAACCCGGTGCAATGAAGTCGACCCTGTCGACTTTTAAGTGACTTTTTTTAACAACTGTTTGGAAAGGACAGATTTAAATTTATAACTAGGGTAGAGTATGTGTTATATAACAACTATTTGGAGGGAAGGGATAAATGTATAACTTGGGTAGAGTATGAGTCATATAAGAATTGTTTGGGAGGGAAGGGTTTAAATTTATGACTACAGTAGAGTATAAGTTATATAACAACTGTTTGGGGTGAGAAGGGTTTAAATTTATAACTAGGGTAGAGTGTGTGTTAAATAACAACCGTTTCGGAAGGAATGGTTTATATGTATAACCAGGGTTGCTGTACAAGAAAATACGAGAAAGAAAGACCACAAGGAAAAAAAAAAACATTTAAAGAAATAAATAGGCGATGTGAAATAGAAATATTTGAATAAAATAAAGCTGGGTGAGAGAGAGAGAGAGAGAGAGAGAGAGAGAGAGAGAGAGAGAGAGAGAGAGAGAGAGAGAGAGAGAGATGGATGGGTGGGTGGGTGGGTGGGTAGATGGATGGGTGGGTGGGTGGGTGGGTGGGTGGATGGGTGGATGGATGGATGGATGGATGGATGGATAGATAGATACAGAGAGAGAGAGAGACAGGGGATGATAAATGTGACAAATTGAAGGAAAACGAAACACAGGACGACAAATAAAGGATTAAAAACAGAATTATGATAAGACATCTTACCTTTCAGTCTGAGCTGTTTTGTCTGAAAATCGTGACTTTCTCTTGAGTTTCGATGTCCTTGGAGTACTCTCTAAAATCTCCCCAGAGCTGCTTTCTCCATCATCTGAGGCACTCTGAACACTTCGATCTTCAGAACCTGCTGGAACCTGAAGACTACCTACGCTGGTTTTAGCAGCGGTGACTGTTGTTGAGGAAGTCCTGCTTTCCACAATGCTAGATGATTTGATGACGGTGGAAGACGCTGCTGAAGTGTACTTCCCATGTGTTACACTGGAAAAATGATCAACAGTGACTTCAGAGGACTGAACACTCATACCCATATGTTTCTGTGAGTTGTTTGAGTTGTGGTCACTCTCCTGGCTGGCGATTTTGGAATCTGCCACTGCAGTCTGCATATCGTCTGCATCCAGGCTGTTTCTGTTCCTAGATCTCATGGCGCTCTTCAGTGCAGACGTAGCTGTTGTCACAGAAATGTCAGACTCCATACTTCCTCGTCGCATGGCGCTCTTTATCATCTGCGAGTCATGCACATTCTCTTGAGATGGAGCTTTCAAGATGCTCTTTATTTCAGCAGAATGCTCATTAATCGGTGAAAACCCTTCTGATTTCAGGATTCCCAGTGGCTGGGAATTTGATCGAGATCGCGGCTTTCCTTGGCATTCCTCTTCCTCACTGTCTATATGTTTGAGGATTCCTTTAATATCATCGCCACCTTCCACCCCACTCATGTCCTCTGACCTAGTTTTCTTTAAGATTCCCCGTGGTTCTGATATGACTGGAGTTGGCTCAAGGATGTGTTTCACCTCCGTCTTTAAGATGCTGTGTACTTCTGATTCTGATTTCGCTTTGGTTGGTTCTGTCTTCAGAATGCTCTTGGTGTCGTGGAGGTCCTTGGCGGAGGCACTTTTATCTTTAAGAATACCTGAATATGAAATTAGATCATATGACTTAACAACAGAAAATCCTCATTTATCATTCAAATTTATTGCATGACAGAAGGTTAACTTTTACATTTACTGCAATGCAACAAGTCTAAGGATGATAACTGTCAGATTTACTGATTAGTGGAATGTGTAGTGATGATAATTTAAATGGCAAATGTTTACAGATGTTATCTTTCAGATTTACTCGGAGGCAAACTGTTTAGAGATGTTAACATTCAAATTTACTGCCGGCCAACAAAATAATGGTGTCCCCTTTCACTTGTACTACTGAATGACAAAATAGTAAGGAGTGTTAACTTAAGATTTACTGAAGACTATGTAAATGATGGAGTAATGGTGTCAAGAACAACCTTAGAGAAATGAAGACCATGTAAAAGATGGAGTGATGGAATCATGAACAACCTTAGAAAAATTGTATTATGACGCAATGACAACATTTGGGCAATATATAAGCTCATTGCAGATATGGAAGTCATTAATCGATTAATCATCCCATGATACTTAATCAGTAAAAAGTCATTACCTCCTAAGGACTACAATCCCTCTCAAATTAATTTCCAACATGTGGCTAATTTTATCACAGGATTATTAATCTGAGGCTGGGATGGGCCTTAATTATAACTGCTTCTGAGGTTGAACGGAGTAGAGATAGTGGTGAAATGACCGAACGATTCATACATAAAAACAGTTATTATTAAAGAAGACATTTGAGGCTTTTTTTAAAGGCCCATAAACAGTATCATGTCTCATTAATACCTTGCCCATATTAACTGATTCAGATAATATATCAACAAATGTGACCTTACATTTGAAGAGAAGGTCGATATATTGCCATACTAGGGTCATCATGTTATTTGTTTTGTTTCATGGTATCTTCCACAATTTTAATGTTCAGTGAATGGAAATGTACATTATAATACTTGTTCATTTAATTGTGTACCGTGTTTTGGTCCAACCCTACTTTAGTTAAATCAGTGAAATGTCACACTGGCTGAGAAAGAACTATAATGGGAGGCATGGTTCCTACAAGTTGAGCCAGGAGTTGACCAGCAAGAAGATAGACACAGGGCACTAGAGCCACCTTGGGCATGAAGGTGCCTGATGCAGGAGGGCTGACATGGGTCTTTTCAAGGGGCCTTGATGAGATCAAAGTTCTGCAATAAATCTGTCATGTGATGACCTACAACAGACGTAATAAAATAAAGAACTGGGTGTTTAGCTATATGGCTGCTGGGTTGTATGGCTGCTGGGTTGTATGGCTGCTGGATTCTATGGCTGTTGAACTGTATGACAGCTGGGTTGTATGGCTGCTGGATTGTATAGCTGCTCGGTTTTATGGCTGCTTGGCTGTATAGTTATTGGGTTGTATGACTGCTTGGCTGTATGTATGGCTGCTGGGTTGTATGACTGCTGGGTTGTATGACTGCTTGGCTGTATGTATGGCTGCTGTGTTGTATGACTGCTGGGTTGTATGGTTGATTGGTTGTATGACTGCTGGCTTGTATGGCTGCTGGGTTGTATGGTTGTTGGGTTGTACGGCTGCTGGGCTGTATGGCTGCTGGGATGTATGACTGTTGGACTGTATGACTGCTGGGTTATATGGCTGCTGGATTGTATGGCTGCTCGGCTGTATAGTTATTGAGTTGTATGACTGCTGGGTTGTAAGACTGCTTGGCTGTATGTATGGCTGCTGGGTTGTATGACTGCTGGATTGTGTGGTTGATTGGTTGTATGACTGCGGAGTTGTATGACTGCTGGGTTGTATGACTGCTTGGCTGTATGTATGGCTGCTGGGTTGTATGGTTAATTCGTTGTATGACTGCTGAGCTGTATGACTGCTGGCTGTATGACTGCTGGGCTGTATGACTGCTAGGCTATATGGCTACTGGACTATGGCTGCTAGGTTGTATGGCTGCTGGGTTTTTTGGCTGCTGGGTTGTATGGCTGCTGGGCTGTATGACTGCTAGGCTATATGGCTACTGGACTATGGCTGCTAGGTTGTATGGCTGCTGGGTTTTTTGGCTACTGGGCTGTATGGCTGCTGGGTTGTATGGCTGCTGGGTTGTTTGTCTGCTGGGTTGTATGGCTGCTGGATTGTTTGTCTGCTGGGTTGTATGTTTGCTGGGCTGTATGGCTACTGGGCTGTATGACTGCTAGGCTGTATGGCTGCTGGGCTGTATGGCTACTGGACTATATGTCTGCTGGGCTGTATGGCTGCTGGGCTGTATGACTGCTAGGCTGTATGGCTACTGGACTGCATGGCTGATAGGTTGTATGGCTGCTGGGTTTTTTGGCTATGGGGATGTATGGCTACTGGGCTGTATGACTGCTAGGCCGTATGGCTGCTGGGTAGGCCAAAACATAAAAATAGCAAAACTAACAACAGTATATTTATAATGAGAGTGGATCCTGGGATACACACAGTGGGATCCTAGGACAGACAGTTGGATCCCAAGATAGACACAGTGAGTGGGATCCCAGGATAGAAACAGGGGGATCTTAGGAAACACACAGTGCATGACTGTTGGGTTGTATGGTTTATTGGTTGGATGACTGCTGGGTTGTATGACTGCTTGGCTGTATGTATGGCTGCTTGGTTGTATGACTGCTGAGTTGTATGGTTGATTGGTTGTATGACTGCTGGGTTGTATAATGAGAGTGGATCCTGGGATACACACAGTGGGATTCTAGGATAGACAGTTGGATCCCAAGGTAGACACAGTGAATGAGATCCCAGGATAGAAACAGTGGGATCCTAGGAAACACAGTGGGATCCTAGGATACACACAGTGGGATCCTAGGATACACAGTGGGATCCTAGCTGATGCTACAGCTTCTAAGCACTGAGCTGCATGTCATGTAGTGTGGTCACATGATCTGATGACCGTGTCACATAACCATGCAGATGCTGTTTGAATACAATCAATCAGTCAGTTTATCTACATATCTGTTGATCAAACTATGTACCTTTTTTGTCACCCTTCTCAGACCAATCTTCTTTTTCAGCTTTCTTTGCCTCCTCCTCTTCCAGATTGATAGAAGCTCTGCGAGATGATGCCTGGGATTGGCTGGCACTGGAGCCTGACCTTGACCTGAACACAGTCTTGGACAAGAACATCTCGGCATGCTGCGCCATGAGCTCTCTCTGATCCTTCAATGGAAGACCCTGAAATGTGAAACAGGCAATAGAAAACTAAACTGGAAATAAAAAACTAAGCAGGCTGCAGAAAACTAAACAGGCAACAAAAAACTAAACATGCGATAGAACGTTCAACAGGCAATAGAAAACTAAACAAGCCATAGGAAACTAAACAGGCCATAGAAAACTAAACACATATGTCACTTGTAATCCTAAACAGATATGTCACTTGTAATCCGAAACAGATATGTCACTTGTAATCTTAAACAGAGATGTAACCTGTAATCCTAAACAGATGTCACCTGCATTACTAAACAAATGTGTCACTTGTAATCCTAAACAGAGATGTCACTTGTAATCCTAAACAGAGATGTCAGTTGTAATCCTAAACAGAGATGTCAGTTGTAATCCTAAACAGATATATCACTTGTCCTCCCAATCTAGACATTTGTTATTTGTACGCACTGTGTTAAAGATGCTATATTATATGTTTTGTATCTTAATTGCTATCTCTTAACTCCTACAATCATATATATGTTTATTAACTTCACTCCTTCAGCCATATATATATTGTTATTACTATACTTCTTTTAGCCGGTCTCAGTGGCTAAGGGCTTGAGGACGCGATTCGTAAGCCCACTTACCTGCGTTCGAAGCACAGCTGCAACTGATTTGGCAGCAGACCGGGCCGTGCTGGATTTTAACATGTTGGTATGGGAGACGGTCGTTCAGAAAGCAATGGCAAACTACTGAACGTAAACTTACCATGACATTAACAACATCAGTAAAATGCTGATGTTGACAGTGATGTCCTGTAAATATGATATGCAAAAACAAAAAGAAAGAAAAGAAAAGAAAATACTTCTTTTAGTCGTAATATTGTTATTACTAAGCTCCTTCAGCCATATATATTGTTATTACTATAATTCTTTTAGTTGTAAACATTGTTATGACTAAACTTCTTCAGCCATATGTATTGTTATAACTATTATTTTTTGTTGTCGTAAATATTATTATTACTAAACTTCTTCAGCCATATACGAGGGCGAGTCAATGAGTAAGTCACAAAGTTCTGTGGAATGGCAGGTAAATGTAGTTTGTGTTTTCTACAGGTGTCATTAGGTGACAGCAACATCGAACTTTAATATTCCCGTTCGCCAGGTGGCGCGAGGTGTCTCATGCTCATGCACAGCGCATAAACAAAATGGCGAATATACTTATGGAGTGTACACCCAAAGAGTAACATAATGTTGTGCGTTTTTTGTGGGCAACAGGACTGCCTGCAAAGGACATTTATAAGGAAATGCTTCCTGTTTATGCTGACAAATGTTTGTCCCATAACGCGGTGCATAGCTGGGTAGAAGAATTTTCTCAAGGACGCTCTAAAATTGTTGATGAAATCCGATCTGGTCATCCTGGTGAGATTGCAACAGAAGCATCCGTGCAGCGGGTGGACGAGATGATTTGAGGTGACAGGCGAGTAACGATAGACTCTGTAGTATCTGCAATAGGGTGCTCACATGGTTCAGCATACAGCATAATGCATGATCGATTGAAATTTAAGAAAGTGTGCTCAAGGTGGGTACCCAAACAATTGAAGGAGGAAAAAAAATGAATCGATTTGATCTGTCCTTGCTTCATCTATGTCAATACGTAGAAGAAGGAGAAGACATGCTGAACAGGATTGTTACTGGGGACGAATCATGGGTGCATCACTACCAGTCTGAATCAAAGTGTGCTTCAATGCAATGGAAACATCATTCTTCGCCTTGTGTCCAAAAATTAAATGTTATGCTATCAGCAGGGAAAGTTATGCTGGCAGTGTTGTGGGATTGTCAAGGAGTGCTTTTAACCAATTTCAAGAAGAAAGGTGACAATGTGAATTCTGAATCGTACTGTGAAGTTCTATCGATGATTCATGATGCAATTCGAAGAAAACGTCCAGGACTGCTGACTAGAGAAAATTAACCAACTAAGGTGGGAAGTTCTGGAACATCCACCTTACAGCCCTGACTTATCCCCCAGCGATTTCCACCTTTCTGGTCCAATGAAAACTCACATTGGCAGGTGACATTTCGCGAATGATGCTGAAGTTGAATGTGAAGTGAAAACGTGGTTTAGAAAACAGAGCGTGCAGTTCTATGCAGCCGATTTGGGAGGACTGATAAAACGATGGGATGAGTGCATCAATGTTGGTGGAAATTATGTTGAGAAATAAAGGGACAATGTATGTATAAAAATAAACTGGTTTCAAGTTGCTATTATATATAGTTATTTTTCTACAATCATTTGTGACTTACGCATTGACTTCCCCTCGTATATTGTTATTATTAAATTTCTGTTAGTTTTCAATATTTTTATGACTAAATTCCTTCAGCCTTTTGTACCGTTATTACTATAATTCTTTAGTTATCAATATTGTTATTACTAATCTACTTTGACCATATATATATATGGTCATTACTATAATTATTTTAGTTATATAAAATGCTAATACTTTAGTTCCTTCCGCTGTATTTCTTGTTATTATTTGAACTTCTTCAGTCACATACATTGTTATTTTACAGTGAGTCAGATCACAAAGTTTGTCTTCTGTGAATAATCCATCCATGCTTCCATCCAACAATGCGTCTATCTGCCTGTCTCTCTATCTGCCTGTCTCTCTGTCTGCCTTTCTGTATATCAGTATGTCTGTGTATATGCTTGCTTGCTTGTGTTCGCTGGCTGTGAACTCCAGCGTAAAGTCCTGTATGTCGGATGAATACACCCTGTTGTTCAACATCAGTCGTACAGGCAGATACTCTCCGACTTCGGAGGAAGCCTGTGTAGTAGATGTCAATTGGGGGTTTGGGGCCAAAAAGGTCGGGGCACTACAGGAGCGCCAAAAGAAAGCCCCCGGGGACCAAAAGGGTCGGGGCACTACAGGAGCGCCAAAAGAAAGCCCCCTAGGGACCCAACCCCCGGGGGCCCCACCCCCCAGGGCCCCGGGGCGCGACCGCCCGACCGGGCCGTCCTCTGTATCCCGGAGCGCACGCATGGCGACCGAGCCATCGATTTAGAGTGTATCATCTACAGACATACCAAGATGCGCACCGCGAAGAACAGTTGTAAGTGGCTACGGCTACGTTCCACAGAGCCCTGCAATCGGAGTTGTATGAGGGACTACTGCAAAGTCCATGCAGTGCTAATACGGAAGGGTTCATGTACCAAACCGTGCAGAAGCTGTGGGAGGGGGGTCACAAACTATCTATCAATTTGTAAGGAGTGTGGTTATAACGCAGCCAATCGCCGAACATGGTACCATGAAAAGGTAAAGCCTTTTAACGCCGAGTTTAAGCGATTGGCTATGATCACAGAAATATAAAAGTCAATTAGAGACATGGAACTATCCACTGTACGTACACACTCACCTGTTAGAGACTGACAGATCTGTGTATTTAGCCATGCCTACGCTGATTCAGTTGAAACAGCAAGCCCGCGAGTATGGCATGCCATACAGTGGGAGGAGGAAGGCCGTTCTTGAGGGGGAAATATCCAGAGCGCGTGAGATGGCTCGGGCCACCCTGCTCGAGAAGAACCCCAACCTACAAGGGGCACGACTTGAAGCAGGGATTACCACCGCCCTGAGATTTGTATATGGTACCGCCGCGGACCGAGCCGCGATCGTCGCCGAGCGACGACACCGCGCCCGGCAGCGTGCTCAACGCCACGCCGACCTCGAAGCAGAGTTCCTTGCCCGAGCTGATAGTGTGCGAGAGGAAACGGATGAGGAGTTGGCTGAGCTAATTCGCAATGCACCCGAATTGAAACTCACCCGGGAGATTGAGGGGAGCCTGAGAAAATATGAAGCAAGCGTCCCAGAAGGTAGCGTCGACTATGATGAGCCTGGACTATTTATGTTTTCGATGGAGCCCGCCATCAAAGCCCTGGTGGTAAAAGGGTTGGGGGATTATGGCAGCGTTAAAATGCAGCTGTATCTCCATCTAAAATACTATCGCACCACCCCAGAAGGCGAACAGATTACGGCAATCGCCACCCATGGAAGCAGGAACTATGAAGTACTGCACGAGGGGGAAATTGATGAGGGGCTGAAGCTCGCCAGAGCCAAGATATTCGCTGACAGTGAATGCTTCACCGAACAGGGCTCGGATTGGCACTATGATGAGTGTGTGCAGCTCGACCTCTACATAGTAAAATACCAACCATTCCGAGGCTCTAGCTACTTCGCGACACCCAGCTTCATTCCACCACGTAGTGTTGTGAATGTAAAGAATGAGGACAACCGCTGCTTTGAATGGGCCATACTCTCAGCACTCTACCCAGTAGCACATGGAGAGCATCCTGATAGGCTCAACAATTATAGCGCCCACCTGGGAGAGCTAAACTTTGAAGGAATCGAGTTCCCAGTGCAGCTGACCAGCATTGCGAAGTTTGAAAACCAGAATCCTACCATAGCCATCAGAGTCTTTGGGTGGAACAAAGGACCAACCATACTCCGGACCAACACACTCCAGCGCAACCAAATCAACCTCTTGCTCCTATGTAAGGATGAGAATAGGCACTATGTCTGGGTCAAGGATGTGGGGCGGCTTCTATATGGAAACAGCAAACATAGGGGTAAGAAGTATCCATGTCTCAACTGTCTCCATGTACACTCCTCTCAGGAAACCTTGGACCAACATGTGCCACTCTGCCAAGGCATCAACACAGCCTGCCAGGTGAATGTCATGCCTAAAGAGGGAAAGATGAATTTCAAGTCCCTCCAGAAACAGATGAGGGCGCCATACATCATATACGCAGACTTTGAGACCTTGAACGTTCCAGTACATGGTGCGGCAATGGATCCAAGCCAGAGCAACACGCGCCAACTTGCTGAGCAGCCCCCCTGCGGCTTCGGCTACACCATTGTACGCTGCGACGGGCTCACCACAAACCCTGTCGTATATCGGGGGGAGGATGCTGCAGACGAATTCCTCAAACGCTTGGGACAAGAGCAGGCCACCATCCACCACAAGTTACAGCGGCCGGCTCTCATGGTGCTGGGGCAAAAAGACCGTGAAGACTTTGCCTCCGCCACCACCTGCCACATCTGTAAAGAGCCGCTGGAGGAGGACAAGGTGAGAGACCACTGCCATATTACAGGCAAATACCGGGGCGCTG
The DNA here is from genome assembly GCA_963921405.1 of Cepaea hortensis. Classification (NCBI taxonomy): domain Eukaryota; kingdom Metazoa; phylum Mollusca; class Gastropoda; order Stylommatophora; family Helicidae; genus Cepaea; species Cepaea hortensis. The sequence goes on from OY992879.1 coordinate 38,544,810, forward strand.
CCCACAATGTCTGTAATCTAGCATGGCGCATCAATAGAGACAAGCTGAGGATACCTGTAGTCTTTCACAACCTCAGAGGATACGACTCCCACATCATCATGCAAGCGGCCGGCCGTCTGGACTGGGGAAAAAGAACGGTCTACAAGAAGAAGAAAAACGGCCAATGGCAAACCAAACAAGAAGACAACACAACAATCACCTGCATACCAAACACCATAGAGAAGTACGCCTCCTTCACCATCGGTCAGCTGCAATTCATTGACAGTCTACAGTTCATGAATAGCTCTCTAGACACCCTGGTAGGGAACCTCAGCGAGCTGACACACTGCGGTAAATCAATGGCTCTGACACGTAGAGGCAACGATATAATCTCAAGATGTGAGACGTGCAACACTGAGAAGCACACCCCCTGGGCTGTCTTAATGAACAAGTTCAGGACCACGCTATGCCAGAGCCAGTCACATCTCCTTCTCCGTAAGGGTGTATACCCCTACGAATATATGGACAGCTTCGAGCGCTTTGCAGAGGACCGCCTACCACCCAAAGAGGCATTCTACAGCAAGCTCACCCGAGAAGGAATCAGTGACTCTGACTATGCCCACGCCCAGAAAGTGTGGCAGGAGCTCGATTGCAAAACACTCGGAGGCTACCATGACCTATACCTGAAAACAGACGTCAGTCTGTTGGCTGATATATTCGAGGCATTCCGAGACACCTGCATGGAGGTATATCAGCTCGACCCAGCCCACTACATCAGTGCACCCGGCCTGGCATGGGACGCACTCCTAAAAAAGACGAAGGTGCAACTCGAGCTCCTAACCGACTTGGATATGCACCTCCTCTTTGAGAAGGGACTCCGAGGGGGTGTGGCCATGGTCTCCAAGCGGTATGCTAAGGCCAACAACCCCAAGACTTCAGACTATGACCCCACAACACCCAATTCGTGGATCATGTACCTAGATGCAAATAACCTGTATGGGTGGGCCATGATGGAATACCTCCCCACCGGAGGGTTCCAATGGGCCAATCCAACTCTCGAGGAGGTACTCAACACCCCCGACAACGCCCCAGAGGGATGGCTTGTTGAGGTTGATTTGAAGTACCCAGCGCACCTACATGAAGCCCACAGTGACTATCCGCTAGCTCCAGAAACCATGACCATCCCAGAGGCCTGGTTGAGCAGCTATCAGCGCGAGCTCCAGAACAAACTGGGGGGTAAGTTCACGGAGCAAACAAAGCTGGTACCTCATCTCCACAACAAGGAGCGATACGTCGTCCACTACCGCAATCTCAAACTCTATCACAGCCTCGGTCTAGAGGTCACCCAGATCCACCGAGCCATCAAGTTCAATCAGTCCCAATGGATGAAGCCCTACATAGAGATGAACACCTCTCTACGAGCCCAAGCCAAGTCGGAATTTGAGAAGGACTTCTTCAAGCTGATGAACAATGCCGTCTTTGGGAAGAGTATGGAGAATGTTCGCAAACGCATCAGAGTCAACCTTATCAGAGGCACCGAGACTGACCGACTCCGAAAATTAATCGCCAGCCCCAACTACGAATCGTGTAGAATCTTCAACGGTGGACTGGTGGCGGTGCACAGCATCAAGAACAAGGTCCAGCTGAATAAACCAGTCTATTGTGGGCAGGCCATCCTGGACCAATCCAAGTACCTCATGTACGACTTCTGGTACAATCGGCTTAAACCCCAATACGGTAATAGACTCCAGCTCTGCTACACTGATACTGACTCCCTTCTACTTCAGGTGGAGACTGAGGATGTGTACGCGGACATGAAGACTCACCCCGACTGGTACGACTTCTCAGATTATCCGCGTGACCACCCCAACCATTCGACTGCGAATAAAAAGGTGGTCGGCAAATTCAAAGATGAATGCAACGGCCGCTCGATAGCTGAGTTCGTCGGTCTCAGACCAAAGATGTACTCAATCCTAGAGGAGGCCGCCAACATCAAGAAAGCCAAAGGAGTGGCTCGGGCAGTTGTGAAGAAGGACCTCAGACACGAACACTACAAGGACAGTCTGTTCGGTCAGCGGGAATACAAGCACACACAGGTTGCCATACGAAGCAAGGGCCACCAGATAGGGGTTTATGAGATGAACAAAACATCTCTGAGCCCCATGGACACGAAAAAATGGATTTGTGCTGATGGTATCAACACTAGGGCCTACGGCTACCTAGAATCCTGCTAGGGAGTAGCTGTGGAGCTCCTCACATCCACGAGCTGGTCCATCTACGAGGTAGAAGTCCATAGAGTAGAGAACCGAGGGATGTATAACGGGCAGATCGCCAGCCTGGGCCTCATCGCTTAGGGAGGATCCGGTCAGGAGGCATTTGGGTGTCGGGAGGAACAATCATCAGCTCTTCGCGAACGAAGCCCCGCGCTGGCCCATCCACCAGGTAGTACAGCGCAGGCCGCCCATCCTGGCATACTGTTCTACGAATCTCGTGTACTGTTAATGACCACGAAGGATCAGTCGCCCGGCGCCGGCCACCTTCAAGCTCATGCTCCCCAGGCGAGCTTGCATACAGATACCGAACTAGAGCCTCAGACGGAATCACAGGCTCCTTGAGGCCGATAGTACGGTGAGCAGGAGCGGCCGGTGAATGGGATACTGAAGTGTCCTTAATGGCATCAACCGGCTTCCGACCCGTCAAACGAGTCACCTCACCGTTAAGAGCCGCGACCACCTGAGGAAGAGCCCGAACCCATTCAGCTGAACGTTCAGAGGACCCTCGAGCCGCCAGTAGTAACTCTTGGGCGTACTGGGCACCGAACAGTCTCTCCGCCAGAGTGCGATTGAACCTCTCGACGATCGCCTGCTGCCGGTGATTCCCAGCTTCTCCACGCCGTATCTGTGTCTTATGCTTTGCTGCCAGCTGGCTCACAGCACCCATAAACTCACGCCCCGGATCAATCTGCAGAAGCCGTGGCCATTTGAGTGGCCCGCGTTTGTAAATTCGCTCTAGGGCCAAAGCCACCCCTTCACTGCTCTTGTCTGTCAAAGCCTCTGCTTCCTTAAACCGTGAGGCAACATCCACAACTGTCAAGGCATACTTAAATGTCTTACGACCAACCCGGTCATGTGGTAGGTAGAGCAAGTCAGCCTGATGGACGGCATTCGGTCTATCTTCATCAATAGATGGCCGCGGAATGTAACGAGGAGCGGGTAAATAGATCTGAAAAATAGCTTGCTTCTTGAGCCAGTCTCGGGCAACATCCTCCGAAACATTAGCTGCAGCAGCTAGCTTCTTAATGGCCGCCAAGCCTTTCCAGTAGCCCTGAGGGCTGTAGTAGATATCCTCCAGATCTTTCATTTTGGTAGTAGCGGTCAATCTCTAAAGCAACTTATAAGCAACAATACCAGTCGCTGCCAGCCCAAGAAGGATAAAAGTGATCTCGCGGTCTTTCTGCGGCTCTGATGGCACATAGAAATCCGACAGGCGAGGTTCAGGCTCGAGGGGCTCGACACGTTTGCCAGAGATCAGGCTGTATTCCCGCATGGCCTGGTCGACATCCTGGAAAGAGTGAACGGCGTGGCCTTCGCGCTGTAGCTCATCGTTGAGCCAGTCCAGCCGCGCGGTTCTCTTTCTCATCCACTCAGCCTGGGCCGCCTGTAGCCGCTCGACAGCCTCATCGTGCCGCCTCATTTCTTCATGGGCGTCCGCATGCCCTAGCTTGGAAAAGAGGTAGTTGCCCCCCGTAAACGCGAGGGCATTGACAACAGCGCCCCCTATCATCATTGCGACAGAGGCCATAGCTAGCGGGGCTGATACTGTAAGGGTTTATGCAATATATCAGCGGGGATCAAGCCCTCTTTGATAAGCAAATCTCGGAGTGCTAAGGCGATGGACGTGTCTAAAACCATCATCCCAAGGTCATACATATCAGCGTCTAGCTTGGGCAAGGTTGCCCCTTTGAAAATCACCTTGGTCAGTTTTGCGGTGCCTACCGTAAGCGCGGCCACCACAGCGCCGTGGTAAACGGCGTTAACAATAGCTTTCCCGTCAACGCCTGCCATTATTCCATATAAAATGGATCTCTATTCTTTAATATGTTAGTCTCCGGTCGCTTGGAGTGCGCAGGCGGGGCATGTGCTTTAGTCCGCCGCATTTTCTGCCTAATTACTCCGACGACAACGACAACGCCAGCCACTCCGATAATCCAGGGAGTCCAGCCACGGTAATCAACTGGCACTATTGGAAACAGCGGTGGTGGGGCCTGCTCATGCTCGGGGGCTAACTTTCGTTTCTTCTCACGAACAGCCTGCTGCAGAGCTAGAGACAGCCTCTCTGCTTCACGACTCTTTCGGGCAGCAGCTCCTCTCTTCCCAGCAGCAACTTTCCTGGGGTCCTTCGTCACTAGTGTCTCCTGTGGAGAAATTTCGGGGGTCTCCTCCTCCATCTTGTTCTTGCTTAGGACAGATATGTCCAAAATGGCAGTGCCTAAAAGTTGCTAGCGCGACAGTTGCAGGTGCTAAGCACATACCGAACTTATGGTAGAGTTCACATGTAACTGTGTTTAGCGCATGCCCTAGAAACGGGTCGGCCTCCAGGTCTGTCACCAAAGCTTGATTATCAGCAATGGGGAGGAACATACTTGCCACTTGTGCGTACATCTGTAACATAGCCGTGCCTAGGGTCTTTGTAATTGCAGCTCCAAGCCTCGCCTCATGCCTCGCATATAGCTTCTCAATTTCTTGATCAGGCAAGGCCTCAACCTGTTCCATTGTAAGTTTGGAGTACTTACCGCCTATGTACTGCCCGGCACGCCCCCCAGCCGCAAGTGCTGCCAGCCTTTCACGATGCAACGCATGTCCGGACTGTGGCGTTGTGGTAGGTGGTGATGCATGTCCGGACTGTGGTGTTGTTGTAGATTCCGGAGCAGACTCTACCGGCTTTGCCTCTTCACGTAACAGCTGGTCGAGTATGGTGTCACAATCCATCACAGCGTTTGCAAATACCCAACGTCTAACTCTAATATAGGAATGCACAGCCCATCCAAGCACACAACATGTGCATATAAGTTGTAATACAACTAAGGCTGTTACGGAGTAACAAAGCACTGCTTCATACATGCTTAGCTGATGCTTAACATATGCTTAGCTGATGCTTAACATATGCTTAGCTGTTGCTTAACATATGCTTAGCTGATGCTTAACATATGCTTAGTATCTAACAAACCTCACCAGCTTTGAGCACTTTATAAGAAAATGGGAACTTGGTCCTCAGTACCAGCTTTGAGAACTCATTGGTTTCGAGTTGCTTTCGCACCCCATCACGTTCCTCCCTAGAGTGGATGATGTAGTTCTCATCCAGGCAGTCTTCAAAGCTATCCTTATCCTTGGAATGGAAGAGCGCCACCCATTGTGTCTGCGCTCTGAGGCCTTTCGCAACGGCGTTGTACTTCTGGGTTTGAACCCACAGACTTTGCTGGGCATGTCGCCCGCTAAAAGCTAGATAAGTCAACATAGTCCGCTTCTGCGCAATAGCGTCCTCTGCGCTGCAGTCATCAATGATGTATAACGTTGGTGTCCCCTGAAACATTTTATAGAAGGCCTCTAGCCATTTGAGCAGCCGATCACCGGGGTCAAATATGAAGACCTCGCGATCTGACCACACCCACGGCCGGGCCCGGTATGTTTCATTGTATCGTACCGAAGGGCAAGCAATTACAATATGCTCGAAAACACCCCTGTACGGGCCTTCCAGGAGGTCGAGAATGAATTCTGTTTTACCACACGATGTGGGGCCTGTGATGATGGCCGAGTGTGGCTTAAGTGGGAACTCCATTAATAAACAGCACTAACGAATCTCCCGGTGTCGATGTTCAGCTGTCCGTCCATAACCAAATAAACGTAGCAGTACAGGGGCCCCGCCGGTTCGGCCTCTTTCGTGATCTGGAGAGTGATGCCCTCAGAGCCGTTCTCTACACGCCGGCCGCTGCCGTGAAGATGGTCATCGTCGGAGGTCCGGAAGTCCAGCCACAAGCAGAATTTTGACGTCAAGTACTCGCCTAGACTAACATCGAACAATCCTAGCTCTTTGGCGACTGCGCTTGTCTCAGGGTGCCTTTTGAGGCCACCAGCGAAGAATTTCCTCGCTTCGTCCCAGAGCTGGTGTGGTGCTAAGCCGTGCGCAAATAGCTGATTGGCTTGTCCTTCTACGATGACTTCAACTTTGGTGATCTGCGGGTTGTAAAACCACTCTGGTTGGCGTGCAAAATCCTTTTGGTGGGCGGGGTCTTCCCATAATAGGAGAATGCCTTTCAAAGACTTACAGGGTGTGTTCAGATTGATGTTCCATATCGAGTCCTCCTTTTTCTGAGGGATCCGTCTATGTCGTAGGACCCGCTCGTATAACACCACCATACGGCTCTCATACATGCTCCGAATTAGCCGGGCCAACGTGGGTTCAGTGACTACTTCGTACTCGAGACAGATGTTTTCTAGGGAGTATGAGGAGTTGCCGGCATCTTTACCAGTTGCGCGAATCACACGGGAAGCGTCGTTAAAGGTCAACTCAATCTCCAGCCGATCACTAAGAGCAGATTGGTAGAAGGGCGCATGCGTTTCAAGCAGCTCAAAGTCTAGTGGTATGTAGTACCTGTTTTTGAAGGCCTTCGCGATGGCCACGTCTCTCGCATTGGCGAGGGGCAGAACAACAGCATCCGCTGCACCAACACGCGCCTTGGTCACATTCATGCCGGTACTTGTATCGATGCCTTGATACACAGCGCTCGCCCGCTCCGATTGGCTCTTCCAAAGATCCAGATAGACGTTGTAGACGTCACTGTCCACAAGAGAGAAGACTTCATTGCCCGATAGCCTGACGGTCAGCTTTTGAACCAGTGCTCGGCCGAGGTTCTGGACCACGGACCGGTTGACATCAGGGGAGCTGAGGTCGACATTGAATGCCAGCCGCACCGACCCAGGCACGATAACATCGTGTGCACCGAGATTGGGAAAACGAACTAGTAACTGCTGCTTCGGACCGATCGTAGAAGGATTGTTGGTCACGATTATCGTTTGCCGCAATCCTTTCACACCGAGCGGCTCCCGGAGACGGCGGTAAGGGTTAAGCTTACGACCATATGCACTTGAAGACATGGCTAGTTGTTTATTATTGCTTTGTAGCAATATCTAATATGGATAGAGTTGAGCTGACTGATTTTGGTGGTGAAGAGGGGAGGCCTGAAACGGGCGAGGAAGAAGAGACAGGCTTCATCGACGACGATTTTGATGTCGATAATCCCCGCATTGTTAATACCGAGTGGCCGTCACAGGGGGAGACGTCACAGGGGGAGACGTCACAGGGGGAGCGCAACTTATTCATAGAACTAGAAAACAGCGCTATTAACGACTATTTTAAAAGGGTGGAGAAGATGTGGGGTATCAAACCTATAACTGGTATAGATTATACAAAAATTCGTTTGGGTCGCCGGAATGCTCTCTATGTTAACCACCAAAGGATTACACAGTATGATAATGGCATGCCGTTAGCTGTGAATAACCTCAGAGTGAGTACCAGAGAGGTATTGGGGTTTGTGGACAAAATACCACCAAAGGTTGTCACCATCCTTGAGGAGACTGCTAGTGATCTGGCGGAGGAAGAAGCTGCTCTAAGTGGTGCAGATATTCAGGCTGTCCCACAAATAGCTTCAAATGTTGGCAACATCTTAGAACGGGCTATGTCGAGTCCAGAAGTGCAGCGGGTTTTAGAAACCTCACACGTAGACCAATACCTGGGAGAGAAAGGCTTACCTCCAGTGAGAGAACTCCGGGGGCTCATGGCGCTTGACAAAGCGGTGACAACGATTAAAGGTAAACTCACAAACTATCTGGTTATTCTCGACCAGCAAGATAAAGAGGTCGCCATAAGGCGGCGGAAAATGTTGATAGCACCCAATGAGGAGAGTAGGGACTTTCAAGAGCAAAAGATTGCCGATATTGAAGAAGCTAAGAAGAGGCTTTTAATAGAGGTCGCTGAGTTACACGAAGACTTACGCACCCAATTCAGTCGGATCCGTGAAACCATTCATCGGGTGGTCAATGAAGACACCACACTGGGTGCGAGGCTGCGGACTCTGTTCCGAGAGCAGGGTATCACCATAGCGAGCATTCTCACAGCGATCGGCCTCTTAATTTCCACTATCACCCTAGCCATTACTGGTGGTGGTGGTCCTACCCCACCGCCTGGCCCGCCACCTATCCCACCACCTGGCCCGCCACCTGGCCCTGGGGCTAAGGAATGGATTCGGCAGAAACTGAAAGACCTAGCGAGCCTTCTAGCCAGGCTAGCTGGTAAGGCTGCGGAGGCACTCCCAGGAATCATAGGCGGTATTATCTCCTGGCTTCTTAACTTCTTGAGTAAGGGTGTGGGATGGCTGGCTGGAAATCTCTGGGCATTAGTGGTTGCACTCGGTGGCTTGCTGCTGCTGGCTATCAGAGAGCGGCTAATTGCGGTGAACAAACCATAGGACCACTAGACCGACTGCGACACCCCCAGCAATGAGTGCTATCTTTTCATTTTGATGCTGCAGCCCAGCTGCCTTATCAGCTATGCTAGTGGTCGGCAGCGCTGGCTGAGCAATGCTGGGCAGCTCTACCGTCGGCTGTGCAATGGTGGGCAGCTTAGGGACATTAATGGTTGTATTCAGGCCACGCTTTAGGCCTGGTTCTGCGATGATGATCATGTTGTTATATCCAGCTATCTGGCCAATGCGGAGCAGCATGTCGCTGGGGGCCATATACAACCCCGTTCCAAAGACATAATTAACTTCTGAGCTCGCGTTTTGTAGCACATCCTGATATCTTTTGATGGCCGCCGCGAGATCGACGGGCGCAGAGATGGCTTCTTCTACTAATACCAGGAATTGCTTCTGGGCATCAAACGCCGTTCCAGTTCCCAGAATTCGTGTTCTAGTCTGAGCCTGGGCCCCTAAGATGGCCCACACATAGGTTCGAATGCTGTCATTTATTCGCTCAACACCGGGGCGTGTGAAGCCCTGTGACTTGTTAAGAATGAAAGCCTGCCAGCCAGAATCAGCGTGAATATCGTCTTGTGAGATATAATCTATGTGTAGTATGTCATTTGTGGTTTGTTGTGTGAATGAATGGCGCTTTGGGTCATATACACCATCATGTCCATCAGGCAGGACGCGATAACCAGTGTTCGTCCAGTAAATGTATACACTCCCCAACCCGTTATTCCTCCCGAGCCGTCTCCAGTTATCATTCTGGGGAATTCCAAATTCCGCGCATATACGCTGATAGGCTCTTACATCGTAGGGATTTTCAAAGGCGTTCCAACCCTGGTCTTGTGGTAGAGCCACACGCATCTCTTTGAGGATTCGGCGAATCTGGTAGTAGACATGGAATATGAAGACGGCTCGCGTTAGTGGGTCAGGGCCGGACAGATGCTCCTGCGCGGACACCCCACACCCCGCCGTGGCACACCATACTGCGAAGTTGAGTTGGTTTTGCCAGAATTGCATCGGATTGCTGTACCAGGCTTGCACGATCTGGTCTGACTCCACGTATGGCAACCGGTATTTTTCAAACATGTTGGGGAACTGTGTCGGAAAGGCTCCTTGGAGGTTGACTTGTATGTCCACCTTTGTGAGATCCTTTATTTGTGCAAACGGGTATACCCCACCCGTCGGGTATTTGGCGTCCTTATTGAACTCGTAAGCAGTCATTATTATTAGCTGTGCTAATATGTTTTTCACACTTAGCAACGTCCAACATGGGGAACCCATCCCCCTCAACCCGGTCCTAGACAATCGCGATGGTGACCTAGAGGTGGCTATCGTGGAATTGTTGTTCTACCCCGCGTGGGTTAATATTTCCGCGAAGCTGAAAAACAATTGGTTCAAACTTGATGATGAAGTTGTTACTATCCCCGACGGGTATTATGATGTCTGTGCTCTTAACAAACAATTCTTTGAGCCACGGAAGCTCTCTCTTTCTCTCAACCCCGCAACTGGCCTTGTAAGTCTCGGTGGTATAAAATCGGGGGTGGTCTTAGGGTTCGGAGGGCTAGGTGGTGTTCTTGGGTTCGGCATAGACTACAGAAGTGAGCGGTTCAATGAGGTGTTTACATTCCATGCGGAGAAGTTTCCTAAACTTATCATATATAAGGAGTTGTACATTCATCTCGAGGGTCTATCATCATATGAAAACCGTCATAATTCTCTTCCCTCCACACTCCTCCGGGCTGTACCCGTTAAAAAAGAGGAATGTAATCAAGGGAGACATGAGATTTTCTCTGTGCCTCATTATAAAAGGCTAGAAACTGGAACGGTAGGGGGTATAAGACTTTCGGTCCGAGATGAAAAGGGTAACGACGTGCCACTGGCTTATCTAAGCTGCGTACTTCACATCAGACATGGTTGCTCCGTCGGGTATTTACCACCCTTATGAACTCGTAAATTATTACACATGCTAATATGTACATCACATTAACCAACATCCAGCGTGGGGAACCCATCCCCCTCAACCCGGTCCTAGACAACCGCGATGGTGACCTAGAGGTAGCTATCGTGGAATTGTTGTTCTACCATGCGTGGGTTAATATTTCCTATAAGCTGGGCAATAATGAGTTATGGGTGGAGGGTAAAAAGATTGTTATCCCCGATGGGTACTACGACGTATGTACCCTCAACAAGCAATTCTTTGAGCCTCACAAGTTTTCTCTGACACTGAACCCCGCAACTGGTCTTGTAAGCTTCAATGGTGCACATGACGCCGATATAATGGGAGTAGGCTTATCCTACACTCTTGGGGGATCTGAGTGGGACTTGTATGATACCAAGATTGTTGGAAAAGAGTTTCCCAGACTCCTCTTATATAAGGAGTTGTACATTCATCTCGAGGGTCTATCATCGTATGAGAACCGTCATAATTCTCTTCCCTCCACACTCCTCAGGGTTGTGCCCGTTCAAAATGTGGAATGTAATCAAGGGAGACACGAGGTTTTCTCTGTGCCTCGTTATAAGAAGTTGGAGACAGGAACTCTAAACGATATTAGACTTTCGGTCTGTGATGATAAAGGCAAAGCTGTACCGTTGGCATATCTAAGTTGTGAACTCCACATCAGAAAACACAATGGCTGATTCAGAAGGTCCAGGACGGCATCGCCCAAGAGCATGCTCTACCCTAACCTTTGCTGATTTGGCCGACACTATTGGGTGGCGGGAGCCGGGTCATAACTACAAGATCTATGGCCTCCAGCTCACTCCCCAGGGGGTCTATGCTCGTGCCGCCATAGACCATCCCGACGACGATGACTGGGATCTGCAGCTTGAGCTTCGCACGGGATATACTCACCTCGAGCCCAATGGGATACTTATCAGGTTAACTAACATGGGCAAGGTGTTTGTGAGTTATCAGGCCTGCAGGACAGTCACACGCCCCAACAAGTCTCCTGTTGTGACCTACCAGTCATTTCTGAAAATGCAGTGCGCCAGGGCTCTCTTCTATGCCGTATCGGTGACTGAGGCTAAAGTCCAGGGGACTAAATATTGTCTGAAGGCTGTTACAGATTGTAAAGCTGACCTTGATATGCTAGGTAAGCCTCCTAAGGAGTCAACCATCTATCTCGAGTTAGTTATTGGGCCTGTGGCACAGACAGAGTTAGCCCCAGTCCTTCCTGGGGTCTCTATTAAATGGAGTGCGTCATCACTCCCCAGGCATGTTGCTCTCGTCATTACTTCCGCGGCCGACGGAACGTGGGCGGCCCGGGCAACAGAGACGGACATTATAGTAGAGCTCGGTGAGGTTGCGGTAGATGAAATCATTTTTACTACCGTTACTGCTTTTGTCCGGCTTTTGTTCACTACAGGGTCGATTAGCACCGTTCGCATTGAACATTTAATATCTCAGTTGAAGAAGTAGGTTTGACGCGCAAAGAATAATGTCGCTCTATCCTACAATCGATACTAGTGACGGCGGTGCCTATCGTATTCAAGAGCTTACCCGTCTTCGGAAGTCTCTGGAAGATGAAAGGGACAAACGGGCTGCACTGTATAAAAAATATCGGCGTGCCGTTAATGCATTAGACGCTGTGGACAGCGCGATGCTGGCGGCTAGCCTTGGTATGGGGGTGGGGGGTGTTGGGCTTCTTACCACCGTTATCGCTGCCCCTATAGTTGTCGGGCTCGAGATAGCTGCCCTAGCTTGTGGAATCATGTCCGCTGGGAGCAAGCTAGCGTCCCGCAAACTAACATCAAAAGCTAAGAAGCATGATGAAATTTGCACTCTGGCGACGGCTAAGCTTTCTAGTATAGCCGACCTTGTTTCAAAGGCTTTGGATGATGGGAGAATTTCAGACGTGGAGTATAAAATAATTACAGCTGAAGAAAATAAATTTCACCAGTTGAAAAAAGATATTCGGAGCAAGGCGCCGGCGGATCTGGACGAAGAGACAAAAAAATCTCTCATTCTGAAAGGCCGAGACGCGGCACGGGCAGAATTCGTCAAAGCTTTAGGGTCGAAATAACCTGTATACACGATCAGGACAGTTTGGAACCACCCCCCTACTCCACTGAATGATCCGCCTCTGGATTTCAGTAATGCGCGGAAGGATATACTCCTCAGATAAACAAGGTGTGTATGAACATTTTTTCTCTCCCGCGTGACACGGTTGCTCGCAATGGTGGTTGGCCGACGAAATTTGCGCTAAGTCACACCTATAGGCCCTCTGGGCTATATTGAGGATCTAACTTCACCCCTTTATAGAGTAGCAGTTTGATTCCAGTCGTCTTTTCAAACTTCCAAACCATCCTATGAAGTGCGTCTAGTGTGCAACGCTCACACATCTCATATGGTTTCCTAACACCCCTCTCACAGAATATACACTCTTCTATCACCTCGCCCCGCTTTGCCTCATGCCAAGAACAATAAAGGCCGATGGTTGGGCGGCCGCAATGAAGTTCTTTGCCGAGCTTCGGCCACTCACATCCATAGGTCTCCATCTGTATGTGCCCAATAAGTCAGCCTCTAATTCGACGCGCCCTAATATTTTTCAGATATAACACCATAACGAAGAAAAAGCCGCCTAAACCATCACGCGAATTTTAAAAAAAAAAAAAGAATTAAAAAAAATGCAAAAGTCGGCTTTGTGATTCGTTCCCCCACCCCTCTCAGAGGATGACAACAACCCGGGTTTTTATGCACACAACTTGCCATCCTCCGAGAGATGTGAGGTGTGTTGGTTAAACCACATGTATAGAGATTAGGCGACCCCCTTGTTGGTTGCTAATCGAAACGAAATACTAGCGAAACCTAGAAGGTGCCCGCATCCGCACTACGGCAGCCTAGAATATTGAATGGAAACCCGGGTTTGAGCATGCAAACCATTCAATTTCTAGACCTGCTGAGTGTGATGTGGTTTAACCAACTTGACCACGCCACCGACCGAAGTAACACCAACATTTTGTGGTTATATATCACTATTAAAATATGTAGTATACATTTGTATATAATTTTGTACATACATTTGTATATAATTTTTTTGTACATACATTGTTTTTTTTTCAATGTATGTTATAAAAAAGCAAAGAAATTAATAAAAGCTTATAAAAGTATATCACTGGCTCAACGCGCATTGATTAACTTCCACGTCACTTGTTAGCGGGGGAAATAAGCGTGCTGTGTGTAGCACATTCTGTTAACGAACGTGTGGTGGTAAAAAAAATAGCCCGCCGTTTTTTTTTGAGCTTTGTGGCTGCAGTGATATATCACAACGGCTTGTGTTGGGAGATATGACAGCTTTTCCAAAATATGTCTGAGTAATATATCGTGGCGGGCGGCTCGGTCGCCATGCGTGCGCTCCGGGATACAGAGGACGGCCCGGTCGGGCGGTCGCGCCCCGGGGCCCTGGGGGGTGGGGCCCCCCGGGGGTTGGGTCCCTAGGGGGCTTTCTTTTGGCGCTCCTGTAGTGCCCCGACCCTTTTGGTCCCCGGGGGCTTTCTTTTGGCGCTCCTGTAGTGCCCCGACCTTTTTGGCCCCAAACCCCCAATTGACATCTACTTGTGTCTATGTATGTCAGTCTGTTTATATGGGCCTCATACCTTGAGTATCTCAGTGTCTGGAGGCTTGACCAGGCTCATGGCCAGCGGGGAGATCCGAGTGGAGGCTGCAGCCTTCTCCACTTCTTCATTGGTGACTGGCTGTGAACAGAAACACCACAGTCATAAGCTGCACAGTTGTAATACATGGTATGGTTGTAACAAATGGTATGGTTATAATACATGGTATGGTTCTAACACACGGTATGATTGTAACACATGGTATAATTGTAACACATGGTATGGTTGTAACACATGGTATGGTTGTAACCCGTGGTATGGTTGTAACATGTGGTATGACTGTAACATCTGGTATAGTTTTGAGGTCAGAATAGCTGAATGAATAAAAATGAGTGTTCTTAAACATCCAATGTGCTGATGCCTAGTAAGGGGGGGTTCAACCCCTACACCGAACAGTTGGACTAAAATGTTGACTTCTCATCCTTGACTTGGAGACATTAATTACAAGCATCTCTGAAGTCGCAGTGGGTTCACCTGATGGCGAGGGAAACTAGTAATAGGGAAAGCAAATCCACATGTAGTGTGTATGGACTACACATCATCACACTGGAAGTTTAAGAGCGAGTGCTCTTATCGCATCGGCCATGCTGACCTATCCCATGCTGATATTTCAACATCAGTTTGATTCACAGCCCAGCATTTATGAAGTGTCATCAGTTTGATTCACAGCCCAGCATTTATGAAGTGTCATTAGTTTGATTCACAGCCCAGCATTTATGAAGTGTCATCAGTTTGATTCACTGCCCAGCATTTATGAAGTGTCATCCAGACCTGCTACTCAGTCCCTCCTGATATAGTCTCTTCATACGTTCCCGTTCACTCTCTAGTTGTTCTCATGCACCCTCCACCTCTTCCTTTGTACTATCCACCTCTTCCCTTGCACTCTCTACCTGTTTGCTTGCACTCTCCACCTTCTCCTTTTCACTCTCCACCTGTTCCCTTGCACTTTCCACCTGTTTCCTTGCACTCTCCACCTGTTCCATTGCACTCTCCACCTGTTCTCTTGCACTCTCTACCTGTTTCCTTGCACTCTCTACCAGTTTCCTTGCACTCTCTACCTGTTTCCTTGCACTCTCCACCCCTTCCTTTGCACTCTCCACCCCTTCCCTTGCACTCTCCACCTGTCCCCTTGCACTCTGCACTTGTTTCCTTGCACTCTCCACTTGTTCCCTTGCTCTCTCCACCCATTCCCTCACACTCTCCACCCATTCCCTTGCACTCTCCACCTGTTCCCTTGCACTCTCCACCCATTCCCTTGCACTTCCCAGAAGAAGAAGAAGAAGAAGAAGAAGAAGAAGAAGAAGAAGAAGAAGAAGAAGAAGAAGAAGAAGAAGAAGACGAAGACATTTGCTAGTTGCCTTCCACGAGGATTGTATTAATAAATAATCCAGCCCCAGTAACATGTCACTGGAAATCCCAGGCGCAACAACAGACAACTAGCCACCGGTGGCCGCTGATTAACAAATAAAAACACAGTGATGTAATCGAGCACCATGGCGAGGGCTTGGCGGTGTGAGTCAGCGCGTGCCGTGCTCACAAACAACCAGAACAAAGCCAACACATAACGATCATGTTCCCTGTAAAAATAAATGTGCACGTCGCATACTTGTCTGAATGTTTCCAATCACACGCAGGTGGCCAGGCTGTTAAAATGCTGAACTCTCACGGGTGTAGACACGTGTTCCAGTTCCACAGGTCAGCAAAGGATTGTTATGTCTCGGATGCAGCATTAAGCAAAACGTGCATTATGTACAATGGGACGGTAGGCTATCTATGTCTCAAACAACGCAACATGTGTGATCCGCTGTTGTCCGTGTGTCTAGCCAAGCAGAGTGAATTATCACGTCCTTTATATTACGTCTGTGCGTACAACATAAATCTGGCGTTATATTTTAAAGGATTGCAGACAAGAGGGTCGGCTTCCTTGCACCGGGTTTCATCCCATGTGGCTAGATCTCTCTCAGTGGAAAGGCACAACACAAGAACTATGTAGCTCCAGCGATGACCCCAAGGGGGAATCTACGGAAAAATTTACACGCTTGGTCTTAATGGCGCAGTATGAAATCGAACGTACGCCATTCAGAGAGCGAGGTAACATACGCCACTCAGAGAGCGAGGCTAACAGCTTGACCGCTTCACCACGGATACAAGTCTTTATATTTTAACACACATCACAGTATAGGTTGCGTGTTGGAAAGTAATACATTCATCCTTGTTTATTTTGTTTTATTGTGGTCATTGCCTTTGAAGATGTTCTGCCGACTGGGAAGATCAATGGAAGAAGCAGCAGAGATGATGCTGGATGGGCAGAGACCGTGGCATGGAGGAATACCATCATCATAATTAATCCGGAGCACAGGGGAACCGAGATCTGCGGAGAAACATGAACGCCTACGCCATTTGGCAGGGCAGATGCTGAAGATAATTATGAGTCCTTGTCATCCCTAGACACTCGCTGCGAAATGTTATGGGACTAAAAGAGTTACTCCGGCGACAAGCAACCTTTAACCCGGTGGCAAGCAGCCTTTGACCCGGTAATAAGCAACCTTGAACCCGAAGGCAATCAACCTTGAAAGCAGTGGCAACCACCTCAGGGAACAAACATCCGTCAGTATTTTAACAATCTCGCATACTCGGGTGAAATCAGCTGTAGGCGATTTGGAAGCAGACCGCCTTGCGTTCATTTTTAACAATGGTATGAGCGTTGGTCGTTCATATAAATATATACATACTGGGATTGCTTGCGACGCCCTATAAAGGCCATGTATCTAACTTTATCCATCAGTCATGTGCATCCTTTCATGAATGTGAGAGCAGGATACTCACCGCGGATCATGACCATTCTCCTGCAACTTGTCCTGAGCAGAATTTTAACCCTATAACAGTAACTCTCGATCGTAAGCAAGCTGTCCTGCCTCTGTGACACTCATGTGTAAATCATCTGCCACATTTTAAATCCATCTACCAGGTCTTGAAATGTTTCCGCTTCCCCGGTAATCCTACCTCAATAGTAATCCTCTGCGTACATTCATGTCTTGTTACATGGCCATAATATGTCATTTCGTGTTCCGCAATTGATTTTGTCTCAATAAGCCACCCGCTAACTGCTGACACATAATTAGGATGTCCACGGTACTGTATACATGTTTAGAATAATTTGGGCATCTGGGATATAGAACATACAACAAATTTGTGTCAGCAAAAGAGGAACACAAACAAGAATGACTTGCATCACCAACCAAGCGCTGAAAGCTAGACCTCGTTCGGAGATGTCGCTGTCAAATCTATTATCACAAAAAGAAACAGTCCTCTTGGGAACAGTTCAAGGCAAACGGAGAAGAGGAATGCAATGCGTTTTTACCAGGTGACGGAATCATACACATTTAAAAGCAATGTAGACAAAGATGGGCGTAGGGCGGGAGGCAGATAGTTAGTAAGTTGTATATCCTTTACAAGACATCGCAGTCAACCCCAGCGTTTTGTTTTCGCTGTTTGTGATCTCTTGGCAAGTTTACGTTCAGTAGTTGGGGGAAAGACAGAGATCTACAAATACGAAAAAGCTCCACTAAACGTTGCCCAAATCCTAGAATATTAAATTCTACCGTTACATCGCGGTCTCCGTGGCGCAGTTCGTAATCCCGCATATTGCTTTCGAAACACAGCTGTGTTGATTTTTTTTTTATGAAATGGTATGAGTGCCGGTCGTTCAGAAAGCAATGGCAAACTACTGAACGTAACACTTGCCTAGTACATCAACAGCAGCTGAAAATGCTGGTGTTGACTGCAACGTCCCGTAAGGGATACGCAACACAATTTTTTTACGTTCAGTAGTTTGCCATTGCTTCCTGAAATACCGGCACTCATACCATTCTCATAAAAGACCAATGCTAGGCAGTCTGCTGCCAAATCGCCCGCAGCTGTTTTTCGAACGCGGTATGCGGGATTATGAACTGCGTCCGTAAATCCTTCGCCACGGAGCTTGCGTAAAATAGAAGGAATACAATGGAATGCCGGAATCACCAGTGTGGATCTCAGTGTGGATCATGTGGAGATGACTAAACACATTCCGGTGAATAAAAGAAGCTGGCGTTAAATAGGACGTACACTGAGTAAAACTGAGACTTGTGTACCTAGACAGGCTTTTGTGTTAATTCACATGGCTAAATAAATAGATGAAATGTTAGCTGCAAGTTCTTTACAGGACGTGGAAATCAACCCCCGGATTTATTTTACGATCAGTGGTTTACCATTCCTTTCTGAACAACCGACACCAATACCAGGGAAACCAACGCAAGACGGCCTGCTTCCACATTGTCCGCAGCTGATTTGTAACCGTCGACTCAGTGTGTCGGGGAATTGTGAAACGTGTTCACTGCCAATAAGCAACACTGTCGTTCCATTCAAAGAAACAGTACATTCCTAGAAACACACGAGGAAGAGACGTGAACTTGGGAGGACATGGGCGGAGCTTCATTGGAGGGCTAAGGATAGAAGAGCTTGAAGTGAATTGGTTGAGGGACGATGAACTAGTAGGGGGACATGGAGTCTTGATGTTTCCGTCATCTCCCCGCTAGGACACACGACAGGGGTAGCTGGCGGATCTCGGCACATTTCCAAACAGCGCGAGGATGTCGTGACTGTAACCTACTCACCGTTAAGTATGCCGAGATAAATGCAGACAGGCATGCTTCGGGCAGAGTGGCAGGCTTTCTTTTAACAATCACAGATAGAGAGCATCTGTTGAACCCCCCTTTCCCATCCCCACACTAGAACATGTAGATGTGGTGAGAGACGAGCAGGCGGACAGATTGGCTGGGTCTGCACTCCTTGGTGGGGGGTACTGGTGCATGATAAGGCAGACGTGGTCGGGGCCATTCTGGATCGGGTGTATAGTGCAGAAGAACAGACAGATCATCACGGCTTGGAAATAATGGCACTGCAGGGAGTGACCAGAGGATCTGGCCGACACTCAAAACTCTGAGGAAAGGCCAGACGGACACATAATCAGACTTCTGCTGTTACCATTAGTATTGGGACTCTTCCCTGGCTGCTGCACATGAGTACTTAGTACATATGGTAATGTCCCGCGCACTGTGATGTTGGTTCTTGACTCACTCAACTCTCGTCACATTCATACGTCATCAACCCCACCTCCTACCCAACCCCTCCCATAAAATAAACATAATTTGCCATCCCTATCAACTTGCAGTTTAATTTCTTGTATGAGAAAAATCGGCAATTTTCCAAACGCATTGAAAAAAAAAAAAAAACACTGAATTGCTCTTCAAAGACTAAAACACGTGAATAAATTATGGAGTGGAACAGACATAACTACAACAATTAGATTTTTAAGAGCATGTATCCTTCCCATTGCAACATACGCCTGTGAGACCTAGACACTTACTAAACAAGCTGAACAGCGCATAAATGCCTTTGAATATAAATGTTATAGACGAGTTCTAAGAATATCTTGGGTAAAGAACAGAACAAAGGCATCCATACTTAAAGAGCTGAATACTGAAGAAGGTTGGCTATTAAAGACGATAAAACAAAGACAATTGAAATATTTTGGTCACTTGAACGTCACGAAAGTTTGGAGAGAACAACGATGGTGGGGTATATGCCTGGGAAGAGAGGAAGAGGAAGGCTAAAGAGAAGATGGGTGCAGGATGTGGCAGATGATATCCAGATGGGTGTATCGGACGCGGGACATCTTGCTTATGATCGAGAGGTTTTCCGGAAGGTTGTTATGGGAGCGGGGTTCTGCAAAGGACACGCTACTGAATGAATGAATGAATTGAAGAAAAAAAAGGGCACACAAATCCTGACATCTTCCCCTAACACGTCAATGAGGTAAATGGAAGAGAAGAGGAAGAGAATGATGATAAAAACGTGGATATTGTCCAAAACTTGTCAACATTAATTGGCCTTAATCTGCATTAGTTTTAAGGGAAGTTCCAACAGCGTGTCTTCTTTTAGCTTTTCATTTCCATTTGTCGATTTCGTGTCAGGCTGTACAACTTGTCCCATGGATCCGTCCTCGTCTATTGCAAGTCTTTTGTCCGATTATAAATTATCCAAATCGTTCTGCTGTTTTTGCTTTATTTGAATTTATTTATTTGCGGTTTAAAGCGCTCTGGCTTAAACTGTATGTGCGCTGATGGCAGGTTAATACATTCATTCCCTACATCCGTCATTTGGACTAATTAACTTCTTTTTCAGAAGGCAATGGCAAACTACCGGAAGTATAATAATTGCCTAGATAATCAATACTGGTTGATCGTAACTTCTTGCAAAGTACATGCACCATGTTTTTTAAATTTCGTCATCTTGGCTAGTTCAGACTTGTTATTGCTTTTGTGGGCTAATCAATGTTTGCCGGATCTGTAGTGAAGGGATTATGTATGTAATTCATGCAGATCAGACGTAATTCATGCAGACCACGTTCGAAACACAGCTGCGGGCGGATTTTAACATCTACACTTCATATGAGGTCACCCACTTGTAACTTCTGGCCACACATAAGTGTTATTTTAAACTGCCAACTTCCACATCTCATGTTTATGTTTTCCACTTCGCGCGTGCTCCCTTACTCTCTCTTTCTTTCATTATATATTCTTCTTTTTTTGGCTTCGTGTTCTTCTCCTCTTCTCCTAATCTACTTTCTCCCACCACCAACACCGCATTTTCTTCTTCTTCCTTATTGCTTCTTCCCCCTCCCTTCCTTCCTTCGTGTTCTTCTTCCATTCGTGCACTACTATAACACATAGTTTAGTATTTCCCACTTCTGCCGTTCTCCTGTCTTTGGCTTTGTTTATTTTCTAGCGGGGTCATCCAGTAAAACACAAAGAGGAACAACACGTTCTGACAGATAACTCAAGTGTCTATACAAAATAGTTATCTTGTTTTAATGTTAGTTATCTTGTTTTAACTTTTGTTACCTTGTTAAATACTAACTGCAAACCAAGAACACTCCGACTGCAAGACCACCCCACCGGAGACTAACCACTTCAAGTGGTCCCCAAATATGTAATTTTCAAGTCGGGTGTAATGGACACTGATACAACGCACTCAGCGTATTTTCCAGGACAATGGATGATGATGATGACGACGATGACGACAGAGAAGAAGAGCAGACTTTGAATTGTAACAGAGACGTTCAACCTACTATAAGCCCAGGAACCTGGATTGTATACTACAAACTAAGTCTACTACGGACATTTATAACTGAATGTATAGGAAGTATATATATCTTTCTTAAACTTCCGGTTTGCTGATGCCGAGGTAGCGGGTGCAATCCCTATTTCGGTCAGCTGGACTAAAATGTTGACTTCTCATCCTTGAAGTCGAAGTGGGTTCACCTCGTGGCGAGGGACAATGGTAATAGGTAAAGCTAATCCACACGCAAAAATCAGTTCAGTGCACCAGAAGTAGTAGCGCGGGTATGAACTACGTTTGATCAAATCGATCGACCATTAAAAGAATACCTATTCTACATTGCAAGTCTTGCGACCAACATGGCTCCCCAGCCATATGTGAATGACTCACTAATTACACACATACACATAACGTTAACGTGACAGCGTGCACATTCCTCCCCTTCTCCTAGTGTGTGTATGTGTAATACTACGCAGCAGCCCAACATCACATAAAAAAGTGTTGAGCACATTAGCACACACACAGCTATCACATCTGAGCACGTTACACAATCAATGAGGCATACAATAAAAAATAGTTATTTCACAGCTGGATACTTACTTCTGTTTTACTACATAATAGATATAGAAACCAATATATAATATACTAGCTGACCAGGCCCGGCTTCGCCCAGTCCTTGGTGGGGAGCATCTCATTTAATTCATATAAGTAGTCATATAAGTTCCCGTTCCCGTTACCGACTATCTGTCTGTCTGTCTGTCTGTCTGTCTGTCTGACCCGGCCCGGCATCGCCCAGCTCCTGGTGTGGAGCATCTCATTTAATTCATATAAGAAGTCATATAAGCTCCCGTTCCCGACTATCTATCTGTCTGTCTGTCTGTCTGTCTGTCTGTCTATCTGTCTGTCTGTCTGATCCGGCTCGGCTTCGCCCAGCCCCTGATGGGGAGCATCTCATTTAATTCATATAAGTAGTCATATAAGTTCCCGTTCCCGACTGTCTGCCTGTCTGCCTGCCTGTCTGTCTGTCTGTCTGTCCCTCCCTCTCTGTCTGTCTGTCTGTCTGTCTGTCTGCCTGTCTGTCTAATCATTTATTGGTTGCAGTTAGAACAACCTTAGATAAACGAAGACCAACTTACAAAAAGCATTAGAAAGAGCACTTGAAAGATCTTAACATCTTCCCCAACAATTAACTTGGGTAAATGGAGCAGCGAGGCAGCAGCAGCAGAAGAAGAAAAAGGAGGAGTAGGAGCTGGGAGGAGGAAGAGGGAGGTGGAGGAGGGAGGAGGAGGGAGGAGTAGGAGGGAGGAAGAGATAGGCGGAGAGAGGAGGAGAAGGGAAGAGGAGGGAGGAGGAAGGATTAGGAGGAGGAAAGAGGAGGAGGAGGGAGGAGGAGGAAGGAGGAAGGAGGAGGAAGGAGGAGGAAGGATGAGGAGGGAGGAGGATGAGGGAGGAGGAGGAGGCAGGAGGAGGGAGGAGGAGGAGGGAGGAGGAGGAGGGGAGAAGGAGAGGGAGGAGGAGGGAGGAGGGAGGTGGAAGAGGGAGGAGGAAGGAGAAGGAGGAGGAAGGAGAAGGAGGGAGGAGAAGAACGCAGGAGGAGGAGGGGGAGGAGGAGGGTGGAGGAGGGAGGAGGAGGAGGCAGGAGGAGGGAGGAGGAGGAGGGAGGAGGCGGAGAGAGGAGAAGGAGGGAGGAGGCGGAGGGAGAAGGAGGAGGGAGGAGGAAGAGGGAGGAGGAGGAGGGAGAAGGAGGAGGAGGGAGGAGGAGGAGGGAGGAGGAGGAGGGATGTGGAGGGAGGAGGAGGAGGGAGGAGGAGGAAGGTAGAGGGAGGAGGAGGAGGGAGGAGAGAGGATGAGGAGGGAGGAGAAGGGAGGAGGAGGGATGAGGAGGAGGGAGGAGGAGAGGGAGGAAGAGGGAGGAGGAGGGGAGGAGGAGGGAGGAAGAGGGGGAGGAGGAGGGAGGAGGAGGGAGGAAGAGGGAGGAGAAGGAGGAGGAGGGAGGAGGGGGAGGACGTAGGAGGAGGAAGGGGAGGACGTAGGAGGAGGAGGGAGGAGGAGGAGGGAGAAGGAGGAGGAGGGAGGAGGAGGAGGGAGGAGGAGGAGGGATGTGGAGGGAGGAGGAGGAGGGAGGAGGAGGAAGGTAGAGGGAGGAGGAGGAGGGAGGAGAGAGGATGAGGAGGGAGGAGAAGGGAGGAGGAGGGATGAGGAGGAGGGAGGAGGAGAGGGAGGAAGAGGGAGGAGGAGGGGAGGAGGAGGGAGGAAGAGGGGGAGGAGGAGGGAGGAGGAGGGAGGAAGAGGGAGGAGAAGGAGGAGGAGGGAGGAGGGGGAGGACGTAGGAGGAGGAAGGGGAGGACGTAGGAGGAGGAGGGAGGAGGAGGGAGGAGGAGGGAGTAGGAGGAGAGAGGAGGAGAAGGTAGGAGGAAGGAAGAGGAGTGATTAGGAGGAGGGAGGAGGGCGAGGAGGCAGGAGGAGGAAGATGGAGGAAGAGGGAGGAGGAGGAAGGAGGAGGAGGAGGAAGGAGGAGGAAGAGGAAGGTGGAGGGAGGAGGAGGAGAAAGAGGGAAGAGGAGGATGGAGGAGGTAGAGGGAGGAGGGGGAGGGGAAGAGGAAGAGGGTAGGAGGTGGAGGAGGGGAGAGGAGGAGGAGAAGGATTATAAGGCATATGCCTGCAGATTTAATAATGGCTGAAGTTGTTCCATGTCTTCTTAGAGTTGGCGACAGTGTAAAGAAATATAAAATCTTCAAACTTGATAGAGATAAGGTAACTATTATTTATTTATTCTTTAAGCATGAAACGGTGAGTTACAATGTTATGCATTATGCATTATTTTTATGAAAACTTTGAAAATGCCTTAAAGATTGTATCATTATTTATTATAACTCATATGCCGGTATATAACTATAGACAAAGAGTTTATAAATCTTTGAAAACGATGCAACAATATGACTATAAGTTATACAGAAAAGTTATGCCCCTTGAAATAACTTTTCTAGTGTTAAGTCCCCTCGCTGTATATAAATTACAATGTAAAATGAAAAATTAAATAATATTAAGTAAGCAGCCGATTTCACACTAAAAAAATATCACAGTTGGCTGCGCTGGAATGAAAGGAAGACGTGTAGAAAATTTCATCTCAATCGGATGGACCGTTCGCGAACGCATAAAGGACATACATACAGACATACACATCCACCACACACATTGCCTTTTATATATAAGATACCTGCATGCAAGAAAGTGAGTACTGATATGACTTAGAATCTGTTTTGCAGCATGGCAGTGAATCATGCAATGTGATTGATTAAATTAGGAAGAGCTTAAAGGCAGTAGACATCTGGTTCCTGAGACGAAAATAACTACTACCTTGGACTGCCAGAGTAACTAACAAAGGGGCTAATGAAACTAGAACATTATATACATCTATAAGAAAGAGACAAACAGTATTCTTTGGTCATGTGATGAGAAAAGAGGCATTCGAGAACATCGTGACAACTAGAAAGATCAGTGGGAAAGAAGCAGAGAAATAATGCAGGATGGGTTGATAAGGTGGCATGGAGGATTATCTTTAGCATAGTTGATTCAGAACACCTGGACCGAGATCTGTGGAGAGACACGAACGTCTACGTAAATAGTCCAGCAGACGATATGGTCAGCAGAGAACAGACGAGATGAATGCTGTAAGTAACTGATAGCTTGACTATTTGATTCAGAGTTGCGAAGCAGAACTCACTAACACCCTGCTCTAACTCACCGAAGAACCTTTAGTCCTACAAAAAAAATCAAGTGGTGGTTTTGTTTTTTAAACAGGCTGCACTGTGTGTGTGGGTGGGGGGGGGGGAAGGGGGTGAATCCAAGAGGAAACACACACTTAGTCCCCAAATATGTCCTCTTTAAGTCGGGTCTAATCTGAACAATGACAAACTACTGAACGTAAACTTGCCCAGGAATCACAAATATCCCCCCCCCCCCCTCCCCCGAAAAAATATTTAACAAACAAACAAAAATACTAACCTAAACGGACACAGCCCTCTCAGCATACTTTTCAGGACGAACAAAGGATGAGGAGGCGAGGGAGGGTGAAGAAGAAGGAGGAGGCGAGGGAGGGGGAAGAAGAAGGAGGAGGCGAAGGAGGGGGAAGGAGGAGGAGTAGGAGGAGGCGAAGGTGAAGAAGAAGAAGAAGAAGAAGAAGAAGAAGAAGAAGAAGAAGAAGAAGAAGAAGAAGAAGAAGAAGAAGAAGAAGAAGAAGAAGAAGAAGAAGAAGAAGAAGAAGAAGAATTGTTCTACACAAGGAAATTAACAATACATTCAATGCTCCCCATGTCCATATACTGGGAACACTGACGATATTCTAACCACGTAACCACCAATACACCAGCTTGACTTGTGGCTGTGTCTATGAAATAGGTTAAGCTGTGTTTATTCAAGTTAATCCGCTTCAAGTGAATGTAAGCACATGACTCCAAATCTCAGCGCCCATCGTCTTTATTTGTTCCTCTACCGCTCTTGGCCAGCTTTTCTATCATCGTCGTGTATGACATCTACAATTTCTAGTTTACACCGCAGACCGGAGACGCCTTTGTTTAGTTCTTGCGAAAGTTTCACACTTGCAACAGAAGCCCGTCTTTGATCTACTTTTGTGTGTGTATTTGCTTGGGTAATGCTGCCGAACACTTGTTTCTCTCTCTCCGACTTATGCCAGACAATGTTTCGGAAATTCAAAGCAATGTTTTCCCGTTGTAAATTTCAACGAAGTAGACAATAACATTCGAAACATCGCCTCGCACAATCATGAGGTATCACGAAGTATGCCTGGCAATGCAAGTGCAACTATTGTTTGTGTTTGTTTTGTTCAGACTTACAACTGAAAGACGTTGCTTTGAATTTCTGAAACATCGCCTGCCACAATTAGGCACCTGACGAGATACAGTGACATATGCCAGGACTCTGGTGATCGAGTGAGATGGCAAAACATGACCGCCCACGCTTACCGGCATGGCACATGATGGATGGATGGATGCCAGGCAATACACTGTGCAACCTATTGTTTGTGTGTGTGTGTGTGTGTGTGTTTTTTTTTTTTTTGCGAAAGGGCCCCTTTACACGCCTTTAGGCGTATTGGGCATATGATTTTCGTTTATTGATACTTCTCCATGTTTACTGATACTCTACCTGGTCATTTACTGTTAATTCTTCTCCTGGTCGTTTACTGCTACTTCTCCTGGTCATTTATTGATAATTCGTCTCCTGTTCGTTGACTGTTAACTTTTAGTAAACCGTCAGCCACTTGAATCGGACTCGAAATTTGGCCCATATTTACCAAACCCCGCTTTACACTCGAGTCTCTTTAAGTCCTGATTAAGTAAACTAAACGGCTCCAATTAAAATCCAGCATATCTACAAGTCACGTCTGCTAACCTGTGTGTTGGCAGGTGGTGGGCATTTCGGGTACACGTCAATCCCAAGCGACGAATCTCATTTGACTATCACCAACCATGACCAGGAATGTGCTCCTAAAGATCGACATTCAAACATGCAGCTTTTGAGCGTGTGCAGTAGTAGTTACTTATGTAGTGCAGCCTGTTGTTTCTGACTGACTGATTGATTGGCTGAATGACATGCTAACTGGCTGGCACCTTGTTATCTTGACAGACGATAGTTTATTACATTTTGCTATAAAAAGGGCATACTAACCACAAGCAATGACGGAGGCAGGGATGGAGTTATACCTCTCTATAACAACGTTGTCAACGAGATCTCAAAGATATGTCAACGTTACAGTCCAATTTACCCTGTGTGGAATGAACCTACTACCCCACATGCAGTTTAATTGCCGTCAGAATAGACCTCTCGGCCACGCTGATCTCTATGTATTATATAACAAGTAACAAACAACATCTCAGCGGCGATGTATATTACACACACACACAATATCTCTTCTTGGCACCATATAACCCCAAAGTCAACAACTTCTCAACCGAGCGCCAGTTACACAACAAAATCTCTCTGGAATCCCAGAACAACAAAGCCTGTAACAGCGTCTCACCTGAGTGTTGAACCGTGATGCCACTTTCCTATTGCGTCGTCTCACCACGGGAGCTTCGGTCTTGGCTGGCTGCTTCTCTGGCTCTCGGGGCTGGGAAAATAGCCTGACCTTCTCTGAGAGGCTCAGTCTGGGGAGAGCAACAATATTTCCGTTAAAGTACAAGACAGCTGTGATGACAAAACTCCGTGTTTCAAAAAGAATATATGTAGTTCAGATGATTATAACATGGACTATCGAACAATGAAACATACACACGTTGCACGAGTGTTGTTTTTTCACGTCATCTTCGGGTTCATTATTAGCTGAGAGTCTACTCCGGCGTGGGTCACGATAATGACAATTCACCTGAGGTTTTCATCGTTAATCACAATTTGTTGTTAAGTTGCTCTGTTTTGCCGCACTTTCATTGTTAAAGTTAGTTGCATGTTCATTACAGGACGTAATAATCAACCCGTGCTTCTGCACTATACACACGTGCCCCGACCTTGTCATGTACCTCAACAAGGAGTGTAGACCCAGCCAGTCTGACCGCCTACTCGTTTGCCACAACACCAGCATGTCCTGTGGAGAAAATCCAACAGATAGCTAGAGGTCACACAGTGAGACACCCGTCACTTGGCCACCGTTGTACCGCGCCAGGATATCATGGCTTTCGTTTCCTGACTGGCGCCATCCGCAGCCTGCAGTTCAAGTTAGCAGCATGCCCTTTACACGGCGCCGCAACCAACCTAGCAGTTGTGGCTGTCTGTTATTTCTAGGCAGTTTTAAGTTTAGCAGCTTGCCAATGCTTTCTGAACAACCCACCTTAATACCATTGTGAAAATTACAACTGCCAGAAGCCGATTAACAGATGCAATAGAACTGCTCTGAGCTGCCGCGAGCCAATTCATCGGCTTGGTATAGAGTCTATAGACAGTGCGTTATTTGTTTCACCGCATAGATTTTCATCAAATTAGCATTTTAAACAATTTTAGATTATAGTTATTCTGATTTAAATGACTTTGTGAAAGATTCTAAAACTAATACCACGTGCAGTATTCAATTAAATTATTTAGCAGGCGGTCTTAATGGAAAACAACTAACAGCGAAAGTTCGTCATAATATGATGGCACATGTCGAATTACGCTTGTACTAATGGACCACACATGTGCCCCTAAATTTGCTTTGCCAGTATTTAATGAGTATTTCCATAATTACATTTAAAAGAATAATAATTATAACTAAATAGAAAATAGTGTATATATTGTTTCACAGTACAATCTGCCTCGTGGGTTCCTGACATTTTCCATTTTGTGTGAAAATGATGTGCTTTAAAATGTGATGTTTTAATTGTGTTTTATTGGTGTTATGGAGCAGTTCTTGTGATATTGGTGAAGACAAGTGGCGTGTTTATCATTAATCAGTAAATTTAACAGGATTATCTTCAAAAGATAAGAAATATTGTCTTGGTAGTGGACATTTAAAATAATTTTCACCCCTTTTATTTAAATTGTTGTTACAAAACATATCACTATTGTTATAATTTGTCTAACATCGCACATAATTATTAACACTGTCATGTTACTAGTGCAATATCCTTATAGTAATTTTTACATCATTATTGTGACACACCCCTACATCACATATCCTGACGTCAATTTCTGTTTGGTCCAAACCCACTTTTTTGTTTGGCGGTGAATCAGTTAAACACCAGGCGATCTGCTTCCGAATCGCCTGGGCAGATTTCGAACCCGATTTGCTGGATTGTGAAACTGTTCACTGTCGCTGGGCCACAGGCGAAGCATAAAAATGTCCTGAAGGAGGAACCTGCCATGGTCTGTGAAGTGCTAGATCACCACATTTTGCAGGCCTGAATGCGCAGCGGGATAGGTGGCCAGTCTTACTATCTCTTAGAGGACGATGAGCGCAGACGTCAAACTCTCGTCTGGTCGAGAACGTGAAATTACCAGTTACTTCCGACCGATTCAATTCACGCGCAGTGTACAGTTATCTATGAGTTTACCAATGACGACGGCACAGTGTACAGTTATCTATGAGTTTACCAACGACGCCGGCACAATGTACAGTTATCTATGCGTTTACCAACGACCCCGGAATAGTGTACA
The DNA here is from genome assembly GCA_963921405.1 of Cepaea hortensis. NCBI lineage: Eukaryota > Metazoa > Mollusca > Gastropoda > Stylommatophora > Helicidae > Cepaea > Cepaea hortensis. The sequence goes on from OY992879.1 coordinate 38,574,223, forward strand.
GTTACCTGTGAGTTATCTTGAAAGAGGTCACCTGGTCACGTGACGGATTCTAGAAGCCGATTAGAAGCCCCTAAGCACGTGATTACTTCCCTGGGCAAAACTACCTTACTCTACCGACGCCTACTTGTCCCTACAGAGTAGTTCCCTAGCAGATACTGCAGTTAGCGTGTTAAGTGTCAAGCTGCACACATACTAGGCTATGGGATAAAGAGTAAGGTTATTTAATTTCCTTTCTCGTTGCCTTTCCTTCAGAGACAATTCTGAGATAATGCTTACCATGACCCGGGGTTGATAGGTGCTGGTTGGGAAACAATACTAGTTGGAACTGTTTTGGTAAGCAATGCACGTGGCGATACTATTCCTATCTAACCAAGCAGATCATCATATGGAGGTGGACTACACCGAATGTAGACCAAGAGATTTACATCTTTCATCATATACCAATCCTCATCATCATCACATGCTTTGCAAAACAGCATAGGCGTTGATGTCTCTCCACAACCTCGGTGCCCTGGATCCATGCTACTGGTGCCATATATGTGTGTATATGTGTGTGTGCTTTATACCGTGACTATGTGACTCTCTCTCTCTCTCTCTCTCGCTCTGTCTCTCTCTGTGTCTCTGTCTGTCTGTCTGTCTGTCTGTCTGTCTGTCTGTCTGTCTCTCTCTCTCTCTCTCTCTCTCTCTCTCTCTCTCTCTCTCTCTCTCTCTCTCTCTCTATATATATATATATATATATATATATATATATATATATATATATATATATATATATATATATATATATATATATATATATATCCATTCCATTGACACCTTTCCGTCTTGACAGACGATAGTTTGGTACATTGTGCTTCAAAAAGGCTTAATAACTACGATCCATGGCGGTGGCGAGTGTGGCTGGTAAGGCCAATTCTTGCTGCAAATGTTTGCCCACAGTAGGTGCATGTGAAAACATGGTCATTTCCACCATTTTGCACCATCTTACGTCTCTCACGCTCTGTGTGTGCTTTATCTGCAATCATTTTCTCCTTTGTCTTTATTCCATTTCTGATAGTTGCCCTCCATGCAACACGTTCAGCGGCGACGTGATCCCATTGTGCATTATCTCTCCATAGCACAAAGCCTGGGCTAAAATAAAGAAACCATGTGTTGCCCATGCAGCATGATCCCTCTCTCGGCCTGCCTAGTTCACTCCAGAGGAAAGTTGACACCTATAATCTGGAACAAGACAAGCTGCAGAAGCTGCCGGATCAGCAAAGCAATGCTCTAACTGTCCGCCTGTCGGAGCTTCGATCCTAGACCAGCTGCCAACCAAGGCTTAGGGCCTGGTCTGTCCTGCCATGACTTATTTTGTCTTTGGGTTGCATTTCCTCGCACCAGGATAAGGCTAGTACCCTCCCAATTGCGCTCTTCCGCCCGAAGCCGTTGGCACAATGTATATATATATATATATATATATATATATATATATATATATATGTGTGTGTGTGTGTGTGTGTGTGTGTGTGTGTGTGTGTGTATATATATAGTGTAAAACTCTGATAAGTGGCTATATGTATTATTTTTCAAACTCATAAAAAAAATTCTATTAATTATTTGGCACCCGGTGTATAAGGAAGATCGACCCCTTAACCTATTAAATCTGAAAATAAATCACAAATCACAAAATCGCTTAAGATTGAACCCGGAACACCGCATTGATAAGTCTGACTGTTGATGTCATATGCTGCATGGACAGGCGTTTTAAATGGAAGTGGTAACGCTGAAAACCCTTCCACGATTTAATTGTTGATAATTATATTCTAGCAATACTAAGACAGTTATCTTACACTTAAAAAATAAAAAGTCGTAAATGTCGAGAGGATCGACTTCATTGTACCGGGTTTTATCCCATATGGCTGGAATCACAGTATTATACCAACGTGTGTGTACTAAGTGATTCAATGAGCATGATTCAGAAGGTCGAAGCTGGATCTGTACGTAGACAGTGGACTGAGTCGCTGCGGAAGTCTGTTGTCCGTAAAGTCACCTTCATCTTCGTCCCGGGACATGCGGGAGTCGAGGGAAATGAACGAGCTGATAAACTGGCTGGCTCTGCACCCCCTGTAGACGGACAGCCCATGGATCGTGCCGATGTTATTAACGCCCTTAAAGATATGTGAATCCACATCGCTGTTCAGGATGAAAGAATAGGAATCGGCACGGCCAGAAGCGAGAGGTACATCGGGAAAACTAGGTGCCTCGTCAACCAACACAGAACTGGCACTATTAGTCACCGGATGCTGGTGTATATGCTGGGGGGGGGGGGGGAGGATCTAAGCACCTATGGACCTGTCCGGAGTGCAATGAAGATACTCCAACTGATAACTGATAACTGATCCCATATGCTCGGTCTCTTTCCGCAGAGAGGACTGCCGAAAGCGTCACACAAAGCACGAACTCCGTAGTTCCAGCGATGATCCTCATGAGTCTCCGAAAACAAAAATTCACTCGTTAACCGACATACGTGGCCTGGAATCGAACCCACAACCTTCGGAGCACAAGGCAGACGGCTTGACCACTTCGCCTCGGAGACTCCCGAACTTACACTGAGTGTTGACACTTACATCAAAGGAATACAGCGACCGTTATCTTAGATGGATTTTTTACAATTATAACACGGGCATAATAAGACACGGACTGTTGATACTCATAATGAGTATATGAATACTAATAACACGGGAATAATACGACGGTGAACTTACACGGATTGTTGATACTTAAACACGGGAATACTAAGATACGGATTGTTGATACTTATAACATGGGAATAATTCGAAACGGATTGTTGATACTTATAACATGGGAATACTACGATACGGAATGTTGATACTTATAACATGGGAATAATACGATACGGATTGGTGATACTTATAACATGGGAATAATACGATACGGATTGGTGATACTTATAACACGGGAATACTACGATAGCCATCTTACACGGATTGTTGATACTCATAACACGGGAATAATTCTATACGGATTGTTGATACTTATAACATGGGAGTACTACGATGGTCATCTTATACGGATTGTTGATACTTATAACATGGGAATAATATGATACGGATTGTTGATACTTATAACACGGGAATAGTACGATACGGATTGTTGATACTTATAACACGGGAAGAATATGATACCATTGTTGATACTTATAACACGGGAATAATACGATACGGATTGTTGATACTGATAACACGGGAATAATTCGATACAGATTGTTGATACTCATAACACGGAAATAATACGATATGGATTTTTGGTACTTATAACACGGGAATAATATGATGGTTATCTTACACGGTTTGTTAATACTTATAACACGGGAATAGTACGATACTATTATTGATACTTATAACACAGGAATAACACGACACCATTGATGATACTTATAACACGGGAATAATACGATGGTTATCTTGCTCGGCCGGCTCCGTGGCTAAAGGTTTGCGAACGCGGTTCGTGAGCCGGGGACCAGGGGCGTTCGAACCTCAGCTGCGACCGATTTGTGCAGCAGACCGTGTCGCGTTGTGTTATAACGTGCTGGTATGGGAGACGGTCGTTCAGAAAGCAATGGCAAACTACTGAACGTAACACTTGCCTAGTACATCAACAGCAGCTGAAAAATGCTGGTGTTGACTGCAATGTCCCGTAAGGGATACGCAACAAAAATTTTTTTTATCTTGCTCGGATTGTTGATATTTATAACACGGGAATAATACGACGGTTAGATTACACTGAGTGTTGATATTTATAGCATAGCAATAGAATGATGGTTAGATGAAACTAAGTGAGTGCTGTCATCATTTTTGTATGAGTTGAGTTGAATTTATCAAGAGCACACATCACACACTCGAGACATTCCCATAGTGATCATTCCTAAACTGCAACAGCCAGCGAGGAGTCCCAATACTATTGGTAATTATGTGTCCGTCTGGCCTTTCCTCAGAGTTTTGAGTGTCGGCCAGATCCCCTGATCACTCCCTACAGCACTATTCTATCTATGGCGTGATAAAATTTTCCCAGAAAACCATGTCTCCGTCGCTTCCACATAATTTCTCACCTGTCTGCTAATTATCCATGATTTGCTTTCGTACAGGAGGATTAGCTCAATATAGTTCGTAGGAACTCTTTTTCCCAACTCGATTTTTTTTTTTTGGGCATATCCTTTGTACAGGACATCGCTGTCAACACCAGCATCTAATTGCTGTTGTTGATGTCTTGGCAAATTTACATTCAGTAATTTGCCATTGCGTTCTGAACGACCGGCTCGAATACCAACACGTTAAAACCCAGCGCAACGCGGTCTGCTGCCAAATCGGTCGCAGCTGTGTTTTTAACGCGGGTAAGCGGGCTTACGAATCGCGTCCGTAAGCTCTTTGCCAGGGAGAAACGGCCCACCTCGATTAACAAAGACAAATTGCAGAGAATATTCTGCACCTTGTGAAATGCTGTATTAACTTGAACTATTCTACAAGTAACTTCTTGAAAACATCTGACATCTGCTGTTATTAAAATAACCAAATACTTAAATACATTGACTGCATATCCTTATATCTTGGGAATACTACAAAAGACAGCTTACACTGAGCAAGTGTTGATACCTATACGATGGGATTACTACACCGTTCACTTGCACTGTGAAAGTGTTGATCCTTACATAATGGGATTACTACAGCGATCAGCTTACATTGAGACAGTGTTGGTATGTACGTGATGGAATTACTACAACGATCAGCTAACACTGTGAAGGTGTCGATAATTATTTCATTGTATTACTACAACAATAAGCTTACACTAAGAGAGTGCTGATACTTCCATGATGGGATTACTACAACAATCAGCTTATTTTGAACAAGTGTTGATACTTACATGAGGCGATTACTACAGCGATCAGCTTACACCGAGAAAGTGTTGATACTTAAATGATTAAATTACTACAACGATCAGCTTACACTGAGACAGTGTTGATATTTACATGACTGAATTACTACAACGATCAGCTAACACCGAGAAATCTTACATGATGGGATTACTTCAACAAATTAGCTAACAGTGATAGAGAGTTGATACTTACATCCTGGGTATACTAAGACATAATAGTATACCCTGAGTTTGTGCTGGCACTTACATTCCTATAATCCCCGCACTAGGTTATCGTTTGATTACATTCCTGATGATAACCAAAACAACAACCACAGCAAGGAATACCGCGTCTATTACTATCGTAACACCGAGAACCATAACAACATTTGACTCACTAGAAGTAATCACGACCCCAACAGGGCAGCAACAGAAAATGTTGGTGTTGTATTTTCCAGCGGCATCAAAGTTATCCCAGCGTCCATCCCACCCACAAATCCACGCAAGCTTGCCACATTACAACCCAGACGTGGAGCGTAACATGATTTCATGGACTGACACGTGAGATTATAAACTAGGTCAGCGTGAGAACACCACACACTACAATCCAGGGATGAACATTTTTGCAGATACCGCGGCCTGAGAACTGTCATGTGAGGGTAGCGCTTGTTTTCCCCACATAGCTGTGGTGATGAGTGTGTGTGTGTGTGTGTGTGTGTGTGTGTACGCGCGCATTATGTCTGAATAGGTGTGTGTATTTTCGTGTACGTCTCTCTCTCACGCTCTTTCTCTCAACATAGACGTGCATTCATCTGTGTGTGTATACCTGTATGTGTGTTTACCTATGAGTGTGTGTGTGTGTGTGTGTGCGCGTGCGTGCGTGCGTGTGCGTGTGTGTGGACGTAAGGGTGTATGTCAGTGTGATTGTCTATTTGCTAATATATGTGCATATGCATACCTTTGTGTTTCTGTGTGTGTTTAAGTTTCTCTGAGTGAGTCTGCATGTGTGTCTCTGTGTGTGTGTGTGTGTGTGTGTGTGTGTGTGTGTGTGTGTGTCAGTCTCTGTTTTCATCTGCCAGAGAGAGAGAGAGAGAGAGAGAGAGAGAGAGAGAGAGACAGAAAGAGAGAGCCACAGAGATAGACAGAGAGATACAGAAAACGAGACAGAAAGATTCTGAAAGCGGCATAGAGACAGAGAGAGACAGAGAGTGGCTATCTTTAGCACTTTATGTCCCAGGCAGGGCTAACTTTAACACTTAATGTCCCATACACGGCTAACTTTAACACTTAATGTCCCATACACGGCTAACTTTAACACTTATTGTCCCATACACGGCTAACTTTAACACTTTATATCCCAGGCAGGGTTAACATTAACACTTTATGTCCCAGGCAATGATATCATTAACACTTTATGTTCCAGGCAATGTTATCATTAAAATTTTATGTCCCAGGCAAAGGAATCTTTAACATTTTATGTCTCAGGCAAGGCTACCATTAACATTTTATGTCCCAGGCAAGGCTATCTTTAACACTCTATGTCCTATACACGGCTAATTTTAACACTTTATGTCCCAGGCAATGCTATCTTTAACACTTTGTGTCCCATATACGGCTAAGTTTAACACTTAATGTCTCATTCAATGCTAACTTTAACAGTTTATGTTCCAGGCAAAGCTATTTTTAACGGTTTGTGTCCCATGTATGGTTAACTATTGTAAGTGGGAGTCTCCGTGGCGAAATGGTCAAGCCGTTTGACTCGGGCTCCGAAGGCTGTGGGTTCGATTCGGGACCGCGTTCTTCGGTTCACGAGTGCATTTTTTCGGAGTCTCCTGGAGATCGTCGCTGGAGCTACGGTGTTTGTGCTTTGTGCGACGCTTTCCGCGCCGCGGAAATAGACTGAGCCATATGGGATAAACCATGTGCAATGAAGTCGACCCGGTCGACTTTTAAGCGACCTTTTTTATGCATTGTAAGCCTTTTTGCAACACTTTAGACGGTTTCGGCATCATCATCATCATCATCCACTTTTGCCGTGAAGCGTGGACAATTGGCGCTCCAGCACCCGATGGGTGGCACTGGACAGTGTTATTCCGTGTGATTGTACGACATCCTTGATGTCGATAATCCAGTGACTTCTCTGGCATCCTCTTACTCTTGTAGCAGATCTTCTTTGATGTAAGGTCAGTGCTGGTAGTTGATGGTGTTGCATTCTAACGAAATGGACAAACCATTTGATCTTTTGTATTTCAATATGTGTGGCAGAAGATGTTGATCTGATAACATCATGTCTTACTCGGTCATGGATAGTTAAGCTGGCAGCTCTCCTCAAGAATCTTATCTCACAGGTGTTGATTTTGCGAAAGTATGATTTGAATGATGTCCAAATCTGACATTGGAAGGATAAGGTTGGTGTGAATATGCTATTTATTATCTGTCGTTTTGCGGACATAGGTATATTTGGATGTTTCAGTACGGGTAATAGTTGATAAATTAGCGGACTTGCTTTTCAATATCTGAATTTCATTTCTCTGTGTATGCAGTCATCCTCTGTAATGACGTATTTGAGATTGTATCACGGTGACAATGGTCAAGGACTTTCTGCTGACAGCCAGTCGGGGTGTACGAGGTGGCTTCAAATGAAAACCATATATTTTTTGGAGGGGGTGAATATATTATTTTTTTTTAAAAAGTAAAGACCAAATGTATTATTTTCCGATGTAGTCACCGCTGCGTTCAATGCAAGTCCTCCAGTGCCTATACAGTGCTTGGATTCATGTAGAAAAAACAAATTCTTATGTTTGCATGTGTAACCACTCATGAACCATCTGATGTACCTCTTCACATAAGTCACGCCGTTTCGAAACGAACTACTCTACTCATACACTTGCTGGACTGATAGGCATGTATCACCATACTCGACCTTCATTCGCCGATGAATTTCTATAGGTTTCACCCTTTCACTTATCAAAAAACGGATAACAGAACGCTACTCCTTATTGGTGCATGTCAAAAGTGAGGTGGCCATTTTTAAACTCTCCTTATGAAGTCACAGTGTTCGTCTGTACCGATGTGTCACATGCTTAACACTCTTGACATACTTAACAACAATATTAACAGGTTACAAGACAATGGCATGGTTATTGTAATGTCTATCAAACTTTCAAATGTGTCATTTGAAACCCCTTGTATAACTAGAATCATCATCCTCATCATCATCATTACAAAACGTTTCTATATAGACTCACGAAACAATCCAGAAACCACCAAAGCCAGGATTACCCTCAGCTTATCTCTGCGACTCACGTACATCCCATAAACAGAAGACATCCCTTCGATGTACAGGTACAGACAAACTTTGAAGTAATTTAATACCCGGTCTATCTTAATGTGAAACAACCTGAAGCGCTCTGGAAAAAAAAAAGGCAGCTTGTCGGCTGATAATTAATTCCCAGACACGCCCATGGAGATATTTGACCCTACCACTGGGATTTTAACCTTTACATAAATCGGAGAGATTCCAGAACATCAAAAGTGTCCCACATCTTCATCACACGCCACCAGAGGATAAGAAATGGCAAGCAGAAATCAAGAAGAGAAGCGATGTTGGCAAAGCTGTATTCAACATGAGATGCATTCTACCAAACAAACAAAGAGTATATGTATTATACATGAGTGTAGTTTAAAAAAAAATACAATTAATATAAGGTCTTAGATGTGACTGAGCTATCGTATGACAGTAGACGGTACTACCTGCTTACTGTCAGCGCCGGATGTTGGGAGGCGCTCACCAAACCTGACAAGTCCACATTGTACCAACGGCTTCGGGCGGAGGAGTGCAATTGGGGGGGGGGGGGTACAAGTCTAGTGCGAGGAAATATAAACAAAATACGAAATGTTATGGCAGGGCAGACCAGGCCATAAGCTTTGGTCGGCAACTGGTCTAGGATGGAAGCTCCGACAGGCGGACAGTTAGAGCTGATGCGGCAGCTTCTGCAGCTTGTCTTGTTCCAGGTGTATTGGTGTTACATTTCATCCGGAGTGAACTAGGCAGGTCAAGAGAGGGATCACACTGCATGGGCAACACATGGTCTCTATATTTCAGTCAAAGCTGTGTGGTATGGAGAGTTATAACCCCAAACTAGCGTCTGTCAAGACGGCAAGGTGCCAGTCAGTCAATAAAATAATATATGCTCTCAACTATATTATTTTTTGCCTCTATTCCTTCATTTAGGCACAAGTCCTGAACTAGCCTACACTAAGCCGACCTATCTGTTCCCATCTCCTACAGCTCTCTCCCCGCCCTTATCATATTATTGATCTCTGTTTTTAATTTTCTATTCCATGTGTATTTTGGTCTCCCTTTATTTAGTTCACCCGCTGGTTTCCAGACAAGAAGGTGTCTAATTATACTATGCTCAGATTTTCTCACTGTGTGAGCGTCATTTCCTCAATACTTAATTCACTGGGTTTTACACAACTCAATTACACGGTGCAATCACGCGGCCCATCAACGAGAAGTTAGGGGGAAAATGAAGGGCTTTAACCGACTGGTCTTAAAGAATGTGATCAATATCATGGAAAGTCATAGCAAAGTCCAAAGAATAGGATCTATATGGGATCTGTATCATGTAAAGTCAAAGCAAAGTCGGTAGAATGGAGTCAATCTCACGGAAAGTCAAAAGCAAAATAAAAAAAAATAAAAAATTGGATCAATATCATGGAAACACAAAGGAAAGTCCACAGAATGGGATCTATATCACGGAAAGTCAAAGAAAAGTCCACAGAATTGGATCAGTATCACGGAAAGTCAAAGAAAAGTCCACAGAATGGGATCTATATCACGGAAAGTCAAAGAAAAGTCCACAGAATGGGATCTATATCACGGAAAGTCAAAGAAAAGTCCACAAGAATGGGATCTATATCACGGAAAGTCAAAGAAAAGTCCATAGAATTGTATCTATATCACGGAAAGTCAAAGAAAAGTCCACAGAATGGGATCTATATCACGGAAAGTCAAATAAAAGTCCACAGAATGGGATCTATATCACGGAAAGTCAAAGAAAAGTCCACAGAATGGGATATATATCACGGAAAGTCAAAGAAAAGTCCATAGAATGGGATCTATATCACGGAAAGTCAAAGAAAAGTCCTTAGAATTGGATCTATATCACGGAAAGTCAAAGCAAATTCTGTCTTCAACGTTTACTTTCAAAAGCTCCGATTTTCTTCTTTAGTGACTGCAAAATGGTCCAGCACCCACATTCGTTTGTTTAAAAGGATTTAAAACACACACAACACACACACACGAGCATGCGTGCATCTAGGGAAGTTCATCTTCCCCATAGCAACCGCGATAGCAGCTATCCAACACTCCAGGATGTACCGATGGAGACAGGACAGACAGTTCGTGAAATTATTGCCAGTTATATGCCGCTTCTGGACACTTACAGATAAACGGATGGCGGAGAATGAAATGTCGGCGTGATTAAGGCACTTTTCCGCTCATAACTATGTCGGGAAATAGACACAACAAAATGCTTGAATGTGGTGAAGAAGACAAACAGAGGAACTAGAAGAAGATGGTAGTAAAAACAAAGGAGAAGAAAAAACAGGAGGAGAGAGAAGAATTAGAAGAAAAAGAGTAGGGAAAAGAAGAGGAAATGGAGAAGAAGAAGAGGAAACGGAAGAAAAAGAAAAAGGAGAAAAAGAAGAAGTTAATAACAAAACATATCAGACATACCTATGGTTTTCCAATCTCTACTTTGAATCTTAACTTCCACTAGTCTCCACTTTATCTTCTATATTTTCTCACAAGTGGACTCATGACAAAACAACAATTTGATACCCGAGTACGTCATAAAGCACGTGAGTTGTTAAGCCGTAAAAGTAAATGAAAGAAAACAAATGTAAACAATGATGCTGCTCGTTTATGCCGCTCCATGTTTTTCTATCTATATTCATATCGCAACGGCTTGTTCTGTCTTTTTAAAGTGAAAACTGGTTAACTTGACCTACTACACAGGGTCAGCACGAGACTGTGAGTGCTACAACACACGTGTCTTACATGCGCAACTGTTCAAGGGGCAGATTAAGGGAGACATAAAGCACGTGTAGGATAACGAAAGTAGAAGATTCAACAAGAAGAACACAACGACGCAAAAAGAAGACGATGACAAAACAACAACAACAAGCGACATAATAACAAAAACACAGCAGCAATAAAAAGAAGATACAGCAACAATGAGAAGATGTGTTAACAATAATAAGAAGATGAAGTTGGAATAAGCAGAGGATGAAGTAGGAGGAAAAAGAAGATGAAGTATGAATAAGAAGATGAAGAGAAACACGAAAAACATGAAGAAGAATGACAAAAAAGACGAGGAAGTACAAGAAGATGATGGATACCAAGAATAAGATAAAAATAAAAATGAAGCCGAACAAAGGAACACAACCAAATTCAACAGCAGGAGACAAGAAGACAGTGAAGATGGCTGGCGGCAAAGAAGAAGTTGGAAAAACACGTAAATGATGTGGAAAAATAGGTTTAGGAGATGCAAGAAACCAAGAAGTCTATAGCACAAAGAAGAAGTAGAAATAGAAGAATATAAAGAGGAAGAAGAAGAAAAAGTGGAGGAGAGGGTGATTAAGGGGTGGGGGAACGAGGAGGAGATCAAGATGAGGCAAAAGATTATGAATAGAAAGAAGAAGGAGAAGGAGAAGAAGAAGAAGAGGAAGAAGAAGAAGAAGAAGAAGAAGAAGAAGAAGAAGAAGAAGAAGAAGAAGAAGAAGAAGAAGAAGAAGAAGAAGAAGAAGAAGAAGAAGAAGAAGAAGAAGAAGAACGTGGAAAAAGAGGAGGAGGGGAGTAGGAGGAGGAGGAGGTGGTGAAGGAGAAGGAGTAGCAGCGGCATAAAAAGGAAAAAACCAATGTCTTTATTGCATAAAAGCTACATACAACAGAGATGTCTTAATAATGTTGCAGTAACTACGGACAGCAACAAGTTGATGGATTGTGTGACCCGACATGATTCCACGTCGAATATTCTCCTCCAGGAAAGATTTAAAGCTAATGAGGAAGGGCCTGTCGGAAACAATCTTGGATGGATAGCAATAGAGATGACACCATGGTGGCTTTCTTTATATAGTCAGAGACAGGGTGACTGAGATACTGTGCCGCTGGCACATCCCTTCACCCAAACAACCACCTGTGGATTGGGGATATGGGATAGCAGAGGAGGACCAGACTGACGACGACATTGAAACAAACAGAAAACGAAACATGCCGTGTTCATTGGATAACAATGTGCATGTAGTTTTATTGTATCTTTTATAGATATAATGCATAAGCTACCAATTTAATTGTAGCAAAGATATCTTTGGAGCTAAAATATTGAATATTCGAATTTAATTTGTATGAAAATATTTTTGGGAGATAGAACAGAACAACATAAAATTTAATGTTTACGACAACATCTGTGGAGACAGAGCAACAAAAAATTCAATGGTTGCGAAAACAGTTTTGGGGATAGAATAGAGCAACATAAAATTCAATGTTTACGAGGACATCTTTGCAGACAGAGAAGACGAACATCAATTTAAAAAACAAACATCTTTGACGAAAGGACAGAGAAACACCAAAATTGATCCCCAGGATGCCATATTTTAGAGACGAAATACAAAAACATCAAATCTGATTTCCACGAATATATCTTTAGTGAATATTAAGAAAACAGATGGATGATACAAGCAAACGCTGCATTTCGAAAAATTAAGAGTATCTTAATCAATAAGTCAGTTTCATTAAATGTAAGACAGAGAGTGCTAAAGTGCTATATAGAACCTGTATTGCTGTATGGTAGTGAATCTTGGAATGTAAATAAACAAATTAGGAAGAGCTTGGAAGCAACAGAGATGTGGTTCCTAAGACGAATGTTGCGAATTCCTTGGATTGCCAAACAACGACTGCCTGAAAAGGGCTAATGAAACTTGAACATTATATACAACAATAAGAAAGAAGCTAATAGCTTTTTTTTGGTCATGTGGTGAGAGGAGAGGCACTGGAGAACATCGTGACAACTGGTAAGATCGAGGGGAAGAGAGGTAAAGGTCGACAAAAAGAAATGATGCTGGATGGATTGAGACGGTGGCATGGAGGAATACTATCAGCTGATTTGATCCAGAAAACCAAAGACCGAGATCTGTGGAAAGTCATAAACGCCTACGCCAGCCGGTATGGCACTTGATGATGATGATGATGATGATGATGATGATGATGATGATGATGATGATGATGATGATGATGATGGTATTCTCCGGGAACTGAATTGCAACTGACGGCAGCTGTTTAATCTTCCACGCCGTATGACATTTTAACGAAGTTTCTGAAGGTTATACTATTATTTGTTGTCCAACCGTTGGAATTTTGCGCATGCATCTTTCTCTGTTGTCCTCTGCCACTTATGTTTAGTATTTTCCAACGCAAGTTTAATTTCTCTACGCCACTTCTTCTGTTGATATGTGTCGTGTCCTCCTTTACAGTGTCGTCCCTGGAGTGAAGAGAGTCGACACCCACATTATAATATTTTTTTCCTCTCAATATTCTGGAGAATCCACCAGCTTCCGTCCAACACACTCCATCAGCCTATGGACACCTTTTCCTATCACTCTCTCACTGTCGTACTATGCCCCCTTCTCATACTTCCCCAACGCAACATACTCAACAACTCTTGCTTCTAAAAATTAATAAAGATTAATTTATTAAAAGAAAAGTGTAACGTATATGAGACGTGTATGTGAAGAACATGTGTGACGTGTTCTATAAAGTGTGTAGAATCGGACTCTCAGACAACAACCCAGTCAGCTGATCCCAGCAAGGATAGACCACAGCACGTTACGTCAGAACATGTACTTCTCACCCAGCGCCGAAACCATCCTGCTGGATACTGATTTGCCTCTGTAGACCTCTGGTAATCCCATTTCATGAACATCCGAAATAGACACCGGTGGTATAAACAGTTAATCATGGACCGGTTGCACCCTACACAATGTCCGTTCCTATCGTTCATAAAAAAATGCACAAGTCCTTTGTAGTGTGTACACAGATTAATGTTAATTTTAAATGTACTTGATCCTCACTCGTGTCTATCTAGCCTCAAGTATCATGTCTTGTGTTCTATTACACGAGATTATATCACATTAGGTAACTATTCTCATTAATGTTCTCGGTTAGTTACTACTATCTGATGCTGTGTGGTGCATCAACAATCATCACCCTCTTTGGTGAATCATCTTCCTTCTAGCTTTAGTTACGTTCTGTATGAAACTTTATTGACTGTTCCACTGGTGTTCTTCCGACTTGGATTTGAACCTTTCCTAAAAAACTTGTTGAGTTTCCTCGGATCTGGTAGGGAACCTAGGATAGAAACAACACATCTGGTGATAGTACTAGTCACTGATCCTTTCGGCTGAGTGTAAGCCTATCGCCTTGCTTAATGATCTTTAGCTAACTAAACTATGTCCTAGAGCAGATTAGCTACCCACCTAGGGCCGAATCAGGCTATGTTAAGAAAAGACCAATAAACAGAGTGCAACCTCAGTATTCTATTCACCTTAGCAGAGCCAATATCACTATTCTACTCTAACTAGTTTCCACTAACAGTGCTAATCATCACACTATAGTTTAACACGGCTACTGCCTAAAGTAATTAGAACTAATATATAATAGGTTATACCTTAAATGGCACTACTGCAGTCCTATCAATCATATCTACATCTGCCATTACAGGCACGTGTAAAATTAAGTCCCTAATTAACACACGGTAGATATTATTTCCACTAAGCACTGCAGTGCCATTGCACTCCGACTAGAGCCACATTTTCAAGTCCCCCTAGTTGGCCCCAACTCGGGTTTATATGGCAAACTACCAAAGTTGGCCACGTGACGTTATCCTTTATGCCCCCACACAGGTGGCACATTGGGCATATCATCCCCTGTCAGGGATCCATCCCCCCTCTGGCTCCCTCAATGTTAGATTTGTCATCACTGGTTTAGACATCCAAAACAATCTAGAGAGTTACTGTAGAGTTCCAACAAAGAGTTTAGATACCAAGCTGCCAATCATGGTTTTCCAAACACGCTTACATTGTGCACGTGACGTTGTTCATGTCCGGCAGGTGTTCCACTGTTTTCAATAACAAGCCCTCAACTTTCTGTCATGTGGTGACAGTCAAAACCTCCATTCCGTCTGATGTCCGGAACTATAGATGACAGCCGGAACTATTCCATATCCCGAGCGGGCAAGTCTATGTGATTTTAACTGTTTATGAACTGCCAACGCGGTGTATCCATTCCTTCTCACTCACCACCAAATGTGTATATGGGCTGCCCCGATGTAACCCGTGCAGCTGTGTTTACTCTGTTAGTACGACTGTTGTGGCCTAGAAAATATACGCCAACCAAACGTCGGTATTATTATCTGGTTAACTCATGGCGATCTCGTGACATAGGCCCCCTCTTAAGAGAGTAGTCCATCTCACTCTTCTCCACCATGAGTTTAATCCAGATGATTCATTCTTCTTCCTCAGGAGCTGGGTGTCTTGACAAGAAATCCGCTCCAACATTTTCCTTCCCAGGAATGTACTCTACTGTGAAATTATAAGGTTGAAGTAACAACGACCACCGCATCAAACGGGCGTTGAGCTTCTGAGAAGTAGCCAAGAACATCAGGGGTTGATGATCCGACTGGACTCGAAACTTAGCTCCATACAAATATGGCTGAAATTTTTGCACTGCCCATACGAGGGACAAGCACTCTCTCTCGACGGTTGAATAATTCCTCTCCGCCTGTAGAAGTTTCTTACTTGCATATGCCACAGGTTTCAAAACCGAAGCATCGTCTTTTCCTTCCTGTAACAAAGCTGCCCCAATCCCAATCCCACTCGCATCTGTTCTCAACACAAATTGTTTGGAAAGGTCAGGGAGCTGTAATACAGGTTTGCTGACCAAGGCCTCCTTTAACTGACTATAGGCCTTCTCACATTCTGGTGTCCAAATGATTTGGTCCGGGAATCCCTTTTTCAAGGTTTCCGTCAACGGAGCTCCCAGTTCAGTGAAATGTGGGATAGATTTGTGGTAGAACCCACACAACGAGAGAAAAGATCGCACATCCTTCTTCGTTTTTGGCCTTGGTGCATTTCTGATTTTCTCCAGGTTCTTTTCTTCCGGGACTATGTGTCCTGGAGTGATGGTGTGGCCTAGAAATTCCAGAGTCTGGTAACCAATCATGCACTTGGTTGGACGAGCGGTAAGCCCTGCTTCCTTGAGCCTATTAAACACTCTCTCCAAAGATTGTAAGTGGTCATCCAAGCTGTCACTGGAAATCAGAATATCATCCACGAATGAGATGATGGACGGATCCTGTAACGGATCTAGTAAATCCTCATCATGCGTGTAAACACACTAGGTGCATTGCTGAGTCCAAAGGGCATGACCTTGAATTCGTAGTGTCCACTGGGTGTACTGAAAGCTAACAGTGGTCGAATCTCCGGTTTGACTGGTATCTGATAGTACCCCCGACTCAGATCCACCTTTGAAAAGTACCTAGCCTTATGGAGCCTAGCGAATAACTGAGTTGGATTCGGCAAAGGTTCCACCTGAAACTGTGTATGACTGTTTAGAAGTCGGTAATCTATACACAACCTGTGTTCTCCACTTGGTTTGCGTAACAAAACTACCCCCGCATTGTATGGGGATGTGGATGGTGCAATCACGTCATCCTCCAGCAGTTTTTTTATTTCCTCCTCCAGGGCCTTTTCTTTAGATAATGGCACTGGGTAAACCTTTTGGCGAACAGGCTCCTGTGTGGTCAAAGTCATCTCGAACTCAACCAACCTCGTTCGTCCTGGTTTATCAGTCAGTATCTCCTTATGAGACTTGAGAACCTGGGTTATCCTTTCCCTCTCCTGGGAGGTCAGATCAGGGTTCACTTGCACATCCCTATAGGTTTCCTGGTGTACTAAGGGATATTCCCTGCCCTCGCTGGTTCCCACTTCAGTCTCCACTGCAACTGCCATTGCCATGAGGTGAGCTGCCTTGTCTCCGGGTCTCTCTTCGTATTTCCGCAAGAGATTGATATGGAAAATCTTCGACTTTCCCCGGATCCGGATTTGATAGTTGGTTCTGGATATCACCCTTTCCACGGGAAATGGTCCTTGCCAACCTATCTCCAGTTTGTTGTTTCCCGTTGGGAGTAGCAACAAGACTTTATCTCCCACCTCTAGAGATCTTTCTATAGACCTAAGGTTGTAGTAAGCCGCATGTCTTTTCCTGGCCTTTTTCAAGTTTTGATTTGCCAGAGTCCATCCCTTGTGGAGTTTTTCTTTCAGTTCCTCCACGTATTTATAGGATGAGATCACTTCTTCTGACGTCCCCTCTTCAGTCCAACTCCTCAACATGGCTTCCAACGGTCCTTTGATTGGACGACCAAACAGCAACGTAGCGGGTGGTAGTCCTGTTGAGCCATGAGGAACTTCCCGATAGGCAAAGAGTGCTGATGGGATATATTCATCCCACCTATCAGGTTTTTCCTGCGCTAGTTTCCTGAGCATTGTCATCAACGTGCCGTTGAAACGCTCCACTTGTCCATTGGCTTGAGGGTGGTAAGGGCTGGTATGTATGTGGTTAGAGTGAAACACCCTAAATACCTCCTCCATGAGTTTTCCACAAAACTGAGATCCATTATCCGTCAGAATTTGATCCGGAAAGCCTAATCTGGTAAAGGCCTCCATCAGTGCGTCCGCCACTCTTTTCGAGTCAATCGTGGTCAACGGTATAGCCTCACCCCACATTGTACAGCAATCCACCATTGTTAGTATATACATGTTCCTCTTCCTAGTCCTGGGAAGTGGACCCACGATATCGATGGCTACCCTCTCGAAAGGAGAGTTCATGATGGGCATCTCACCCAACACCACCGGTGCTGTCCAGTGTTTCGGTGTCACCCTCTGGCACTCAGGACATGACTTCACATACCGACGCACATCATCTGTCATTCCCGGCCAATAGTAGTGGCAGGAAATCCGCTGCATGGTGGCGGCAATACCCATGTGTCCACTAAAGGAGATGGTACGCCCCATATGAATAATCTGGGACCGGTGAGCTTTCGGGACGACCAACTGACCGTATAGGTTGTCTCCCCTTCCTGCTCTCCTGTAGAGTATCCTATTCTTCATGTAGTACTGCCCTCGTCCTGGTGGATCAGCACTTTTCTGCAGCTTTTTGTAGCAAGGACGTAAAGTATCATCCTCACTCTGGGCAGTTCGTAGCTCCCCCGGCATTGGGTTAGTCACAATTGCGTCTGCCTCTTCCGTTTTCGTCTGAGAGCGAGTCTGCATTGCTCCCATATGGATTGGCTCCCTGGGCATTCCCAGAAAGACATACCGGCAACCTAGGATGACTGGAAAAATGGGATCGGTCAATACCGCGGCCTTGATGGTGCCGGTGACGTACCTTGACCGAATCTCCACATTAGCAATAGGCAACTTCATGACTACAGCACTCTTCTGTGCAGGCTGTATATCCAATGTCTCACCTGTGAATTGTTCTGGATGTACCAGATCCGCAGAAATCACGGCCTCCCCGTCCAGTCCTGTGTCGTATAAACACTCCACTTGACGACCGTTAACCTCTACCAATTCCACTACCGGTGGTTTTTCCTGGTCTGGAGTCTCTTCCTCGGTCTCGACCTGTTCGGTGGGCTCCACCTTAGGTTTCCCTGAGCACCCGACGAATTGAGTGTCTCCTGACTTTTCCCTGCAGTCAATAGCATTGTGCGTATTCGACTGACATTGGTTGCACCATTTCCCTGTCCTAGATTTTCTATTGTCGGACTTGAGTGAGCTCTCCTGGTGGCGAGCTTCCTTGTTGACCTTGGCATTTTCCGTGACAACCTCCTTGGAAGTCACTTGACATGCTGCAAAGTGAGGGTTCTTAGCCTTCGATTTGCAGTCCCTCGTATTGTGAGAGGGTGACTTACAAATTGAACACCACTTCTCCGACCACGGTCGTTTTGGTGTAGAGCTTGAAGTGCTCTTGCTTCCCTCCTTCTTCTTCTCTGAACTATCCTCTGATTTTTGCACATAAGGTTCCCACTTTTTGGTTCCTGAGTTTTTGGCTTTCTTCTTATCGTGTTTCTCTTGACTTTTGGAGTTGGTGGAAAGGTTTTCCCCTGCCTCCCCATGTACCTCGACGAACCGTTCTGCTAATTTAGTCACGAGGTCAATACGTTCCGCTCCTTGTTCTCCCAGGAACGTCCTGAGAGGTTTAGACATTTGCTTCTTCAGCTGGTCGACCACCATGAGCTCTTCCAGACTCTCATAGTCATGTGCGAACCCAGCCAAATCCATCCACTTATGGAGATAAGATTTTAGACGCAAACTGTAGGCGGCAAACAACTCCCCCGGTTCTCGTTTCGCTGCTCGAAATTTTTTCCGGTAGGTATGTGACGTAACCTCGAATCGTTTCAGCAGAGCCGTCTTTAACTCGTCATAATTGTTCTCATGTCCTGGTGGCAGGCGAGAATAAACCTCGTATCCGGTCCCGCGTAAACCCTGGGATAGCTTAAGATTCCATTTGTTACGCCCCAGACCCATAGCAACTGACATAGCCTCGAAGCGTTGAAGGTACTGGTCAATCTTCTCTTTGTCCTCCTCGTATACCGCCAAAGGAAACTTCATGGCCTGGTACCCATGTCCACCTACTGGTGTTGAGCCTGGGATGGAGGAACCTCCAACTGCTCCCTCAGTTTCTCCATTAGATTGACTCTTCAACTCGAGTTCCCTCATCCGGTACTCGTGCTCCCTTTTCTGTGCTTCCTGTTCAGCTTCTAATTTCCTAGTTGCTTGCTCAGCTTCAAATTTCCTAGCTGCTTGCTCAGCTTCAAATTTCTTAGCTGCTTGCTCAGCTTCCAATTTCTTAGCTGCTTTCTCAGCTTCCAATTTCTTAGCTGCTTGCTCAGCTTCCAATTTCTTAGCTGCTTGCTCAGCTTCCAATTTCTTAGCTGCTTGTTCCAACTCCATCCTTCTCAATTCCAGCTCGGCCTTTCGATCTTCCCGTTCTGCTTGACGATACTCTCTCTCCACTTCCTGTATGTAATCTGTTAGAGCAGAACCCGCCAATCCCATTTCTTCCCCCTTTGCCTTTAATTCTAACGTGGTTAGTTTAGGGGTGGCCATTATACAAAGAGGTAAGCTAGCAGGTCGAGTACAATATAACTGCAAATTACTATACAGACATATGAACAAGTACTATAAATCTAGA
Source organism: Cepaea hortensis (assembly GCA_963921405.1). Taxonomy (NCBI): domain Eukaryota; kingdom Metazoa; phylum Mollusca; class Gastropoda; order Stylommatophora; family Helicidae; genus Cepaea; species Cepaea hortensis. The sequence continues at coordinate 38,594,450 of OY992879.1, forward strand.
TATTACCACGCACAGCACATTCACTCAGTGACAAGAGTAGAATCAGGACCACAGACCTATGCAGACGTGTGAAGTGTGAACAGGTAAGATATTAGTCCTAACCCCTATCCACATTCACTCTAGCTGGATTCTCCAAACTGATATCTCCCTCTTATAACTAAGGATCCCGTGTCAAAAGACCCCGTTGTCAGAAGATCCCACTGTCAAAGGTTCCTGCTTGCAGGAGATCTCGCTGTCCAAAGATCCCGTTTACGAGAGATCCCGCTGTCCAAAGATCCCGTTTACGAGAGATCCCGCTGTCCAAAGATTCCGTTTACGAGCCCCCAATAATGTCGTGTCCTCCTTTACAGTGTCGTCCCTGGAGTGAAGAGAGTCGACACCCACATTATAATATTTTTTTCCTCTCAATATTCTGGAGAATCCACCAGCTTCCGTCCAACACACTCCATCAGCCTATGGACACCTTTTCCTATCACTCTCTCACTGTCGTACTATGCCCCCTTCTCATACTTCCCCAACGCAACATACTCAACAACTCTTGCTTCTAAAAATTAATAAAGATTAATTTATTAAAAGAAAAGTGTAACGTATATGAGACGTGTATGTGAAGAACATGTGTGACGTGTTCTATAAAGTGTGTAGAATCGGACTCTCAGACAACAACCCAGTCAGCTGATCCCAGCAAGGATAGACCACAGCACGTTACGTCAGAACATGTACTTCTCACCCAGCGCCGAAACCATCCTGCTGGATACTGATTTGCCTCTGTAGACCTCTGGTAATCCCATTTCATGAACATCCGAAATAGACACCGGTGGTATAAACAGTTAATCATGGACCGGTTGCACCCTACACAATGTCCGTTCCTATCGTTCATAAAAAAATGCACAAGTCCTTTGTAGTGTGTACACAGATTAATGTTAATTTTAAATGTACTTGATCCTCACTCGTGTCTATCTAGCCTCAAGTATCATGTCTTGTGTTCTATTACACGAGATTATATCACATTAGGTAACTATTCTCATTAATGTTCTCGGTTAGTTACTACTATCTGATGCTGTGTGGTGCATCAACAATCATCACCCTCTTTGGTGAATCATCTTCCTTCTAGCTTTAGTTACGTTCTGTATGAAACTTTATTGACTGTTCCACTGGTGTTCTTCCGACTTGGATTTGAACCTTTCCTAAAAAACTTGTTGAGTTTCCTCGGATCTGGTAGGGAACCTAGGATAGAAACAACACATCTGGTGATAGTACTAGTCACTGATCCTTTCGGCTGAGTGTAAGCCTATCGCCTTGCTTAATGATCTTTAGCTAACTAAACTATGTCCTAGAGCAGATTAGCTACCCACCTAGGGCCGAATCAGGCTATGATAAGAAAAGACCAATAAACAGAGTGCAACCTCAGTATTCTATTCACCTTAGCAGAGCCAATATCACTATTCTACTCTAACTAGTTTCCACTAACAGTGCTAATCATCACACTATAGTTTAACACGGCTACTTCCTAAAGTAATTAGAACTAATATATAATAGGTTATACCTTAAATGGCACTACTGCAGTCCTATCAATCATATCTACATCTGCCATTACAGGCACGTGTAAAATTAAGTCCCTAATTAACACACGGTAGATATTATTTCCACTAAGCACTGCAGTGCCATTGCACTCCGACTAGAGCCACATTTTCAAGTCCCCCTAGTTGGCCCCAACTCGGGTTTATATGGCAAACTACCAAAGTTGGCCACGTGACGTTATCCTTTATGCCTCCACACAGGTGGCACATTGGGCATATCATCCCCTGTCAGGGATCCATCCCCCCTCTGGCTCCCTCAGTGTTAGATTTGTCATCACTGGTTTAGACATCCAAAACAATCTAGAGAGTTACTGTAGAGTTCCAACAAAGAGTTTCGATACCAAGCTGCCAATCATGGTTTTCCAAACACGCTTACATTGTGCACGTGACGTTGTTCATGTCCGGCAGGTGTTCCACTGTTTTCAATAACAAGCCCTCAACTTTCTGTCATGTGGTGACAGTCAAAACCTCCATTCCGTCTGATGTCCGGAACTATAGATGACAGCCGGAACTATTCCATATCCTGAGCGGGCAAGGCTATGTGATTTTAACTGTTTATGAACTGCCAACGCGGTGTATCCATTCCTTCTCACTCACCACCAAATGTGTATATGGGCTGCCCCGATGTAACCCGTGCAGCTGTGTTTACTCTGTTAGTACGACTGTTGTGGCCTAGAAAATATACGCCAACCAAACGTCGGTATTATTATCTGGTTAACTCATGGCGATCTCGTGACAATATGTCCTACACATGTCATTTGTTTTTTACTGATGTTTTTGATGAGTACTCTTGAAAAACCTACACCCCTCAATGTCGCAGCTTCTTCACTGTTTCATTAACCTATGAAAACAGTGTATTCGCTGAGTGAATTTAAACATAAAGCCACAAACAATAGATGGCACGATTTATTGCCTGACATATTTCGCTGCGTCTCGTCAGCTGCATACTACATAGTTATATATAATATGAAGTGAATACTCAAACTGTACTTTGGCTGAAATAATTAAAACACATAGTCACAAATAATGTTCGACTGTGGAGGATTTGTTACCCCTACGGTAGTTGTAAATTTGAAACAAAGTCTTTCTATCTGCACACAATTGGTTGGAACTGCCTACTCGCTAAAGCCTCGGTATAGTTTAGCCGTTGTTTATTGTTCGATGAAATACAATTTACAAAACGCCTGTTCTATGTTAACTTTATAGCCGTAATTTACCAGCGGTTGAGAGTTGGCCGAATTTGGAGTGTTATGACCTGTCGACTGCAAAGAATTACTGTCCACCAGAAGAACAAGCCACTCACAACTTTTTCAGTAACGGGGACTTTTCTAATTGTCGCGGCACAGAGAACAGGAAAATATCAAGTTTGATTTTTATGAGAGCAAAGTTTGATTTTTATGAGAGCAACTTGTAAGATAAAACACAGAAACAAAAGCGCCAATGATATATCTAAACAGAACAATCAATACTTACTTCGTGAGCTCATCATCATCCTTCTCAACCACCTTATCGTCATCTTCTGTAATGCTAGACGACCGAGACCTGTTGACAACCTCTGGCTCAGGTTGGCTGACCAGCGTGGTCTTGGTGCTGTTCACGATGTCACAGCCGCCACTACCCATTTCTGACGCGTTCTTGACCTCTTCCTCTGTGATTGGCATGGTCTGGGATCTCTCCCGCTTCTTTCTGTTGATATACCTGTAGTAAATCATTAGAGAGTTACTACCACATCTACCAATACAAGCGGAACGATCATCAAAATGTCCAATAGAGAGTTACTAGTACAAATACCAATACAAGTGGAACTATCATCAAAATGTCCAATAGAGAGTTACTAGTACAACTACTCAACAACATTAGATATGCGGATGATACAGTCTTGATTGCAGACAATGAGCAGGATCTGCAACATTTAGTAGATGCGGCTATTGCACAGTGAACTTGGGTTAGAATTAAATTGTAAGATGACACAGATTATGGTCGTCACTAGGAAGAACGAAATACCACAATATAATATACAAGTAAATGGGAGTATTCTTAAACAAGTAAATCGGTACAATTATCTCGGAACAGTCATAACATCTGATGGGAGATGCCTTGGAGAGATTAGAACAAATATCGCCTTGGCGAAGATAGCCTTTTGCAAGAAGGACAACATATTAACCAATAAAAAGATATAATTTGCAATGAGAAAAAGAGTGTTGAGGTGATTCACAGAACCTGTGCTTTTGTATGGATTTGAAGCGTGGTTAATGAGCAAACAGCTGAACAAACATCTGATGGCTGTGGAAATGTGTTTTATGAGCAAAATACAAAGAATACCATGGACAGACAGAAAAACCAACGACCAAGTCCTAACATAAACAAACGAAAATCGTAAATTGATTAGATAAATTAGACGTAGACGGTCACAATTGTTTGGCCACTTTATGAGATGAAATATATTGGAGAACTTGGTGACAACTGTCAAGATTGATGGGAAGAGAACAAGGGAAGAAAAGTAAATATCTGGATGGCTTGGCCACGTGACATGGTCGAGACGAGAACACTGAGCTGATCCACGACTCTGGTGATCGAGTGAGATGGCGAAACACGACCTCCCACGTTTGTCGGCATGGCACATTATGATGATGACGATGAGTACAACTACTATATAAGTGGAACGATAATCAAAATGAATATTAGATAGTTACTAGCACATCTACCAATACATGTGGAACTATCATCACAATGTCCCTTAGAGAGTTACCAGTACTTCTACTAATACAGGTGGAGCTACCATCACAATTTTCACTGTAACGTTATTAGCACATCTACCAATACATGTGGAACTATCATCACAATGTCCACTGGAAAGTACCAGTATGTGCATGGATACTAGAGGAACGACCACCAATTGTCCATTAGAAAGTTACTAGTACAACTACCAATACAAGTCGAACAATAATCAACATAAAATGTCGATGAGACAGTACCCAGAACATCTGTCGATACGAGTGGATATGAGAGAGTTACCAGTACCTACTTGAATACAAGTGGGGCCACCATCAAATTTAACATAGGCCGTTTACCAGTACATCTATCAACACAAATAAAATATGCATGACAATTCGCACTGGAACACCTGAACAAAAATATTTTTAAAAATGTATTAGCAACACATGAGCAATGATGGAAATGCTGAAATATATAGATCTCCAGCCATGAAATGCTTGAGTATATAGGCCTCCAGCCATGAAATGCTTGGATATATAGGCCTCCAGCCATGAAATGCTTGGATATATCGTGTCTCGTGTGTATGTGAAGTGCCAGTACCATGAGATATTGTAAGCATGGGTGCGCTGAGAAATAGATGGCCAGTCTTTTCCTCTGGAGCGGACGGCGAGTGCAGGCATCGAACCTTCCTCCAGCTGCGCTCATGCCACTGTCGCCCCTGACGCCACTATAGTTGCATATAACAGAGTTGCAAATACTAGAGTTGCATATACTAGAGTTGCGTACACTCGAGTTACGTACAGTAAAGTTACGTACAATAGAGGCGCGAACACTCGAGTTGCGTATACTAAAGTTACGTATACTAGAGTTGCGTACACTAAAGCTGCCTACACTAACGTTGCGTACACTGGAGGTAAACTATATTTAAGCTACATTCGCCAGTTCACAGCCCATTTGATTCCCTCTGGGTACAAGTGTGGTGCAGCTTGTGTCTATCTCTGGGACAAGCACATGTGTATCCATGTAAAGAGTTTGAGAACAGTAGGGAGTGTCCAGTGAGACTGCCTACTCCATTAGACGACCTGCGTGGCATGGTGTTTATGAAGCAGAAACCGTTTGTGATGACAGAACCAATGTTATATGACAAACTAATATGGCTATCTGAGACAGAACTGGACAAGAAGGAGAAGAATACTGAACTGGTTTGTAAGGACGCGTGTTAATTAGAAATAAAAAACAACAACAAACAATACTAACCAGATACTCAACAGCACTCTGTCTTCATCACAGTTAAGGCCAACAAAGCAAATATAAGCCTAAGCCATATAAGCAAAACAAGCGAAAATAGCTACAAGACATGGAATACAACACGGAAAGCGAGATATCGTCGCAATAAAAATAAGCAAGCATATAAATCAAAATAAAATGACAAAGATGAACAAAAGTGAACTTCCAATATTTGAAGCAAAAATGAAAATTTGCAGTCAGAAGGTATAAAATGAGCTTGATAGCCCCACACGATATCCGGTGAATGATATAAAAAAGGTTAAAGGTCAGTCCCATAGCAGATATTGGCACCGGGGTGTAAAGTGTCGGACCTTCATATATTCTAGGTCACGACACATGATCTGGGTTGGACAGTTCCCTTCCTCGCCGGCTTTCCTTCTCAGATATTTCTCAGAACATTCTGAAAACTGAAAGACTATAATGAATTCGAAAATAAGAACAGCTAAAAAATTGGAAGACTTAACGAATTACAATGTCATTAGGATGCAACTTTTTCCTACCTGAGAACTTACCTGGGATGGGCGGAACATGAGATAGGGATACGACTAGGCTGAATATGCATGTGAATGAAAACACACACACGCACGCACGCACGCACGCACACACACACACACGTACGCACACACACACACTCACGCACGCACGCACATATATAGAGAAAGACAAGCATAAACTAGATACCCCTAGCACATACACACACACACACACACATATATATATATATATATATATATATATATATATATATATATATATATATATATATATATATGGGGTTAATTAAGATGGAACTGCCCACTCCAAGTATAGACACTTCTAGGATGCTGTTGTTACCTCTTGGCTCCGCTGGCTGACTTCTCCTTGTCGGCCTTTGTCTTCTCCTCCAGCACGCGAAACATGGAGGTCTTGTCCGTGACACTCATGCGGGACGGGTCAGGGTCGGACACGTCTGTCTCCAGGGTCAAGCTGCGCATGCTGTCGGCGTGGTTGAGGCTTTCAGCGTCCGATCCGGACAAGATGCCAGAGTCGGCTTTGGAATCGTAAATACCATCCTGGTCAAGCTGTGGGAATATTGAAATCTGGCAATACCATCCTGGTCAAGCTGTGGGAATATTGAAACCTGGGAATATTGAAACCTGGCAATACCATCCTGATAAAACTGTGGGAATGTTGAAACCTGACAATAGCATCCTGGTGAAACTTTGGGAATACTGAAACCTGAGAATATCAACATGGGGACACCGTGGGAATGTTGACACCTGGCATTACCATCCTGTTGAAACTGTGGGAATATTGAAACCTGAAAGGAGCCAAAGAAGAACAGCCTGATGTGCCTGTAACATACCACCAAAAGAAAAGAATGATCAAATCAGTCAGAAAGCCACCAAAACCTGCTCAAGATGACTACCACGTTATGGATAGACCAGAACAAGTCATTATTCTGCGCCTCAGAACAGGGCACAATAGATTACGCAACCACATGTATACAAAATTCAAGATTGGTGAAACAGCCATGTGTACATGTGGATTGGCGTCGCAGACAGCAGAGCACATACTCCAAGACTGCCCAAAATATAACATATCTAGGCAAACCTTCTGGCCTAGAGAGACGACAGTGGAAGATAAACTCTATGGACCGCTGTGTGAACTGAAAAAGACAGTTCAATTCATACAAGAGACAGCACTGCAGTTATAGACATATTTCAAGCGAACGAAAGAAGAAGAAGAAGAATTGAAACCTGACATTACTATCCTGGTCAAACAGTGGGAATGTTGAAACCTGACAATGCCATACTGGTCAAACTGTGGGAGTATTGAAACCTGACAATGGCATCCTGGTGAAACTTTGGGAATATTGAAACCTGAGAATACCATCCAGTTGAAACTGTGGGAATATTGAAACCTGAGAATACCATCCAGTTGAAACTGTGGGAATATTGAAACCTGGCAATACCATCTGGCCAAACTGTGGGAATATTGAAACCTGTCAATACCCACCTCGTCAAACTGTGAGAAATATCATCCTGATAAACCTGGCAATATCAGCCTGATAAAACTGTAGGAATGTTGAAGGCTATACAATCCTGGTCAAACAGTTGGAATACTGAAACCTGACAATTCCACTCAGATGAAGTCATGGGAATATTGAAACCTGGTAATGTCATGCCGGTAAAAGATGTAGGAATACTGAATCGTGACATTGCCACCTAAGGCAAGTTATAAGGATCTGAAACCTGACATTAACACCATGATCAAGTTTTGGGAATACTGAAACCTAATATTTCCATGCTGATCCATGCATTCTTGATCATGTTATATGAATGTAGAAACCAGCCATTATATTCTGGACAACGTTATAGGAATGTAGAAACCAGACATTATATTCTGGACAACGTTATAGGAATGTAGAAATCAGACATTACATTCTTGACCAAGTTATAGGAATGTAGAAACCAGACATTACATTCTTGACCAAGTTATAGGAATGTAGAAACCAGACATTACATTCTTGACCACGTTATAAGAATATAGAAACCAGCCATTACATCCTGGACCACGTTATAAGAATATAGAAACCAGCCATTACATTCTGGACCAAGTTATAGGAATAAATAAACTTGACATTACCATCCTGATCAAACTGTGGGAATATATTTCCACACAACTAAATTTACATTTAACACATAGTTTGTTTTTTTTCTTTCTATATAATGCAGTCTACGTTTTTCAAATGTTTTGTTATCCTTTTAACATAACTCAATGAATATTCATTAAGTTCAACACACCTCACTTTACGTTCTTAAAAGCGTTTTTTTTTCTTTCAATATAATCCAGTATAGGCGTAAGTGATCTTTTCTTTCAACAAAGCTCAATATACATTCACACATGGTCTCTTCTTTCAACGTAACTCAGTTCACACTCACCAAAATGGTCTCTTCTTTCAACATAACCCAGTCTAAACCCATCATATGGTCTCTTCTTTCAACATAACTTAATCTACTCTGTTAAAATAGTCTTTTCTTTAAAAATAACTCAATATACACTCATCAAATGGACTACTCTTTCAAAATAACACAATCTAAACTCATCAAATGGTCTCTTCTTTCAACATAACTTACTCTACACTCATCAAACGGTCTCTTCTTTCAACATAACTTACTCTACACACATTAAATGTTCTCTTCTTTCAACACATTTCAATCTACACTCATCAACATAACTCACCACTTAAGACTTCCCATAGGTAATAAACATTATGAAACTAAGATTAGCAAAATAGTTATAAATCAATGCAAGAGACCCCTTTTCACGCGTGTATATTTGTGGAGTTAGTCCCACAAGTTTTCATAGGCCAATAGGCACTAGTGGGTGGTGTGGCCAATATTTCACGCCGGTGTAGCCAATATTTCACGCCGGTAGCCTTGACTGCCCATGACATGTCCTGGAAACCACGCTAGACTGGGTCCACCTGGGATCCCAGGTCAATATAAATAAGAAAAGCAAAAGATTACTAATAACCACCTGGATAGCGAGACGAAGACATGACTAACGGACTGGTAGACACGTGTGCTAAATAAACACTGAACTACCGCGACTGTCATATGTAGTCGCTGAATGTGCCACACTGGTAGACACGTGTGGTAAATACTAAACTACCGCGACTGTTATATGTAGTCGCTGAATGTGCCACACTGGTAGACATGCGTGACTAAACTACCACGACTGTCATATGTAGTCGTTGAATGTGCCACACTGGTAGACACGCATGCTACATACTGAACTACCGCGACTGTCATATGTAGTCGCTGAGTATGCCACACTGGTAGACACGCGTGACTAAACTACCGCGACTGTCATATGTAGTCGCTGAATGTGCCACACTGGTAGACACGCGTGCTAAATTAACACTGAACTACCGCGACTGTCATATGTAGTCGTTGAATTGATTGATTGATTGATTGATTTAGGAACCGACATCACAGCTGAATGTGCCACACTGGTAGACACGTGTGCTAAATAAACATGGAACAACCGCGACTGTCATATGCAGTCATTCAGTATTTAGCACGCGTGTCTACCAGTGCTAAATAAACACGGAACAACCGCGACTGTCATATGTAGTCGCTGAATGTGCCACACTGGTAGACACGCGTGACTAAATACTGAACTACCGTGACTGTCATATGTAGTCGCTGAATGTGCCACACTGGTAGACACGCGTGACTAAATACTGAACTACCGTGACTGTCATATGTAGTCGCTGAATGTGCCACACTGGTAGACACGCGTGACTAAATACTGAACTACCGCGACTGTCATATGTAGTCGCTGAATGTGCCACACTGGTAGAAATGTGTGCTAAATAAACACGGAACAACCGCGACTGTCATATGTAGTCGCTGAATGTGCCACACTAGTAGACACGTGTGACTAAACTACCGCGACTGTCATATGTAGTCGCTGAATGTGCCACACTGGTAGACACGTGTGCTAAATAAACACTGAACAACCGCGACTGTCATATGTAGTCGCTGAATGTGTCACACTGGTAGACATGTGTGACTAAACTACAGCGACTGTCATGTGTAGTCGCTGAATGTGTCACACTGGTAGACACGTGTGACTAAACTACCGCGACTGTCATATGTAGTCGCTGAGTATGCCACACTGGTAGACACGCGTGCTAAATAAACACAGAACTACCGCGACTGTCATTTGTAGTCGCTGAATTGATCGATTGATTGATTGATTTAGGAACCGACATCACAGCTGAATGTGCCACACTGGTAGACACGTGTGCTAAATAAACACGGAACAACCGCGACTGTCATATGTAGTCGCTGAATGTGCCACACTGGTAGACACGTGTGACTAAACTACCGCGACTGTCATATGTAGTCGCTGAATGTGCCACACTGGTAGACACGTGTGCTAAATAAACACGGAACAACCGCTACTGTCATATGTAGTCGCTGAATGTGCCACACTGGTAGACACGTGTGACTAAACTACCGCGACTGTCATATGTAGTCGCTGAGTATGCCACACTATTAGACACGCGTGCTAAATAAACACAGAACTACCACGACTGTCATATGTAGTCGCTGAATTGATTGATTGATTGATTGATTTAGGAACCGACATCACAGCTGAATGTGCCACACTGGTAGACACGTGTGCTAATTAAACACTGAACAACCGCGACTGTAATATGTAGTCGCTGAATGTGCCACACTGGTAGACACGTGTGACTAAACTACCGCGAATGTCATATGTAGTCGCTGAATGTGCCACACTGGTAGACACGTGTGGTAAATACTAAACTACCGCGACTGTTATATGTAGTCGCTGAATGTGCCACACTGGTAGACATGCGTGACTAAACTACCACGACTGTCATATGTAGTCGTTGAATGTGCCACACTGGTAGACACGCATGCTACATACTGAACTACCGCGACTGTCATATGTAGTCGCTGAGTATGCCACACTGGTAGACACGCGTGACTAAACTACCGCGACTGTCATATGTAGTCGCTGAATGTGCCACACTGGTAGACACGCGTGCTAAATTAACACTGAACTACCGCGACTGTCATATGTAGTCGTTGAATTGATTGATTGATTGATTGATTTAGGAACCGACATCACAGCTGAATGTGCCACACTGGTAGACACGTGTGCTAAATAAACACGGAACAACCGCGACTGTCATATGTAGTCATTCAGTATTTAGCACACGTGTCTACCAGTGCTAAATACACACGGAACAACCGCGACTGTCATATGTAGTCGCTGAATGTGCCACACTGGTAGACACGCGTGACTAAATACTGAACTACCGTGACTGTCATATGTAGTCGCTGAATGTGCCACACTGGTAGACACGCGTGACTAAATACTGAACTACCGTGACTGTCATATGTAGTCGCTGAATGTGCCACACTGGTAGACACGCGTGACTAAATACTGAACTACCGCGACTGTCATATGTAGTCGCTGAATGTGCCACACTGGTAGACACGTGTGCTAAATAAACACGGAACAACCGCGACTGTCATATGTAGTCGCTGAATGTGCCACACTAGTAGACACGTGTGACTAAACTACCGCGACTGTCATATGTAGTCGCTGAATGTGCCACACTGGTAGACACGCGTGACTAAATACTGAACTACCGTGACTGTCATATGTAGTCGCTGAATGTGCCACACTGGTAGACACGCGTGACTAAATACTGAACTACCGCGACTGTCATATGTAGTCGCTGAATGTGCCACACTGGTAGACACGTGTGCTAAATAAACACGGAACAACCGCGACTGTCATATGTAGTCGCTGAATGTGCCACACTAGTAGACACGTGTGACTAAACTACCGCGACTGTCATATGTAGTCGCTGAATGTGCCACACTGGTAGACACGTGTGCTAAATAAACACTGAACAACCGCGACTGTCATATGTAGTCGCTGAATGTGCCACACTGGTAGACATGTGTGACTAAACTACCGCGACTGTCATGTGTAGTCGCTGAATGTGTCACACTGGTAGACACGTGTGACTAAACTACCGCGACTGTCATGTGTAGTCGCTGAATGTGTAACACTGGTAGACACGTGTGACTAAACTACCGCGACTGTCATATGTAGTCGCTGAGTATGCCACACTGGTAGACACGCGTGCTAAATAAACACAGAACTACCGCGACTGTCATATGTAGTCGCTGAATTGATCGATTGATTGATTGATTTAGGAACCGACATCACAGCTGAATGTGCCACACTGGTAGACACGTGTGCTAAATAAACACGGAACAACCGCGACTGTCATATGTAGTCGCTGAATGTGCCACACTGGTAGACACGTGTGACTAAACTACCGCGACTGTCATATGTAGTCGCTGAATGTGCCACACTGGTAGACACGTGTGCTAAATAAACACGGAACAACCGCTACTGTCATATGTAGTCGCTGAATGTGCCACACTGGTAGACACGTGTGACTAAACTACCGCGACTGTCATATGTAGTCGCTGAGTATGCCACACTGGTAGACACGCGTGCTAAATAAACACAGAACTACCGCGACTGTCATATGTAGTCGCTGAATTGATTGATTGATTGATTGATTTAGGAACCGACATCACAGCTGAATGTGCCACACTGGTAGACACGTGAGCGTGTCTACCAGTGCTAAATAAACACGGAACAACCGCGACTGTCATATGTAGTCGCTGAATGTGCCACACTGGTAGACACGCGTGACTAAATACTGAACTACCGTGACTGTCATATGTAGTCGCTGAATGTGCCACACTGGTAGACACGCGTGACTAAATACTGAACTACCGTGACTGTCATATGTAGTCGCTGAATGTGCCACACTGGTAGACACGCGTGACTAAATACTGAACTACCGTGACTGTCATATGTAGTCGCTGAATGTGCCACACTGGTAGACACGCATGACTAAATACTGAACTACCGCGACTGTCATATGTAGTCGCTGAATGTGCCACACTAGTAGACACGTGTGCTAAATAAACACGGAACAACCGCGACTGTCATATGTAGTCGCTGAATTGATTGATTGATTGATTGATTTAGGAACCGACATCACAGCTGAATGTGCCACACTGGTAGACACGTGAGCGTGTCTACCAGTGCTAAATAAACACGGAACAACCGCGACTGTCATATGTAGTCGCTGAATGTGCCACACTGGTAGACACGCGTGACTAAATACTGAACTACCGTGACTGTCATATGTAGTCGCTGAATGTGCCACACTGGTAGACACGCGTGACTAAATACTGAACTACCGTGACTGTCATATGTAGTCGCTGAATGTGCCACACTGGTAGACACGCATGACTAAATACTGAACTACCGCGACTGTCATATGTAGTCGCTGAATGTGCCACACTAGTAGACACGTGTGCTAAATAAACACGGAACAACCGCGACTGTCATATGTAGTCGCTGAATGTGCCACACTAGTAGACACGTGTGACTAAACTACCGCGACTGTCATATGTAGTCGCTGAATGTGCCACACTGGTAGACACGTGTGCTAAATAAACACTGAACAACCGCGACTGTCATATGTAGTCGCTGAATGTGCCACACTGGTAGACATGTGTGACTAAACTACCGCGACTGTCATATGTAGTCGCTGAGTATGCCACACTGGTAGACACGCGTGCTAAATAAACACAGAACTACCGCGACTGTCATATGTAGTCACTGAATTGATCGATTGATTGATTGATTTAGGAACCGACATCACAGCTGAATGTGCCACACTGGTAGACACGTGTGCTAAATAAACACGGAACAACCGCGACTGTCATATGTAGTCGCTGAATGTGCCACACTGGTAGACACGTGTGACTAAACTACCGCGACTGTCATATGTAGTCGCTAAATGTGCCACACTGGTAGACACGTGTGCTAAATAAACACGGAACAACCGCTACTGTCATATGTAGTCGCTGAATGTGCCACACTGGTAGGCACGTGAGACTAAACTACCGCGACTGTCATATGTAGTCGCTGAATGTGCCACACTGGTAGACACGCGTGCTAAACACTGAACTACCGTGACTGTCATACGTAGTCGCTGAATGTGCCACACTGGTAGACACGCGTGACTAAATACTGAACTACCGTGACTGTCATATGTAGTCGCTGAATGTGCCACACTGGTAGACACGCGTGACTAAATACTGAACTACCGTGACTGTCATATGTAGTCGCTGAATGTGCCACACTGGTAGACACGCGTGACTAAATACTGAACTACCGTGACTGTCATATGTAGTCGCTGAATGTGCCACACTGGTAGACACGCATGACTAAATACTGAACTACCGCGACTGTCATATGTAGTCGCTGAATGTGCCACACTAGTAGACACGTGTGCTAAATAAACACGGAACAACCGCGACTGTCATATGTAGTCGCTGAATTGATTGATTGATTGATTGATTTAGGAACCGACATCACAGCTGAATGTGCCACACTGGTAGACACGTGAGCGTGTCTACCAGTGCTAAATAAACACGGAACAACCGCGACTGTCATATGTAGTCGCTGAATGTGCCACACTGGTAGACACGCGTGACTAAATACTGAACTACCGTGACTGTCATATGTAGTCGCTGAATGTGCCACACTGGTAGACACGCGTGACTAAATACTGAACTACCGTGACTGTCATATGTAGTCGCTGAATGTGCCACACTGGTAGACACGCATGACTAAATACTGAACTACCGCGACTGTCATATGTAGTCGCTGAATGTGCCACACTAGTAGACACGTGTGCTAAATAAACACGGAACAACCGCGACTGTCATATGTAGTCGCTGAATGTGCCACACTAGTAGACACGTGTGACTAAACTACCGCGACTGTCATATGTAGTCGCTGAATGTGCCACACTGGTAGACACGTGTGCTAAATAAACACTGAACAACCGCGACTGTCATATGTAGTCGCTGAATGTGCCACACTGGTAGACATGTGTGACTAAACTACCGCGACTGTCATATGTAGTCGCTGAGTATGCCACACTGGTAGACACGCGTGCTAAATAAACACAGAACTACCGCGACTGTCATATGTAGTCACTGAATTGATCGATTGATTGATTGATTTAGGAACCGACATCACAGCTGAATGTGCCACACTGGTAGACACGTGTGCTAAATAAACACGGAACAACCGCGACTGTCATATGTAGTCGCTGAATGTGCCACACTGGTAGACACGTGTGACTAAACTACCGCGACTGTCATATGTAGTCGCTAAATGTGCCACACTGGTAGACACGTGTGCTAAATAAACACGGAACAACCGCTACTGTCATATGTAGTCGCTGAATGTGCCACACTGGTAGGCACGTGTGACTAAACTACCGCGACTGTCATATGTAGTCGCTGAATGTGCCACACTGGTAGACACGCGTGACTAAACTACCGCGACTGTCATATGTAGTCGCTGAATGTGCCACACTGGTAGACACGCGTGCTAAATAAACACTGAACTACCGCGACTGTCATATGTAGTCGTTGAATGTGCCACACTGGTAGACACGCGTGCTAAACACTGAACTACCGTGACTGTCATACGTAGTCGCTGAATGTGCCACACTGGTAGACACGCGTGACTAAATACTGAACTACCGTGACTGTCACACGTAGTTGCTGAATGTGCCACACTGGTAGACACGCGTGCTAAACACTGAACTACCGCGACTGTCATATGTAGTCGCTGAATGTGCCACACTGGTAGACACGCGTGACTAAATACTGAACTACCGTGACTGTCATACGTAGTCGCTGAATGTGCCACACTGGTAGACACGCGTGACTAAACACTGAACTACCGTGACTGTCATATGTAGTCGCTGAATGTGCCACACTGGTTGACACGTGTGCTAAATAAACACTGAACTACCGCGACTGTCATATGTAGTCGTTGAATGTGCCACACTGGTAGATACGCATGCTACATACTGAACTACCGCGACTGTCATATGTAGTCGCTGAGTATGCCACACTGGTAGACACGCGTGACTAAACTACCGCGACTGTCATATGTAGTCGCTGAATGTGCCACACTGGTAGACACGCGTGCTAAATTAACACTGAACTACCGCGACTGTCATATGTAGTCGTTGAATTGATTGATTGATTGACTGATTTAGGAACCGACATCACAGCTGAATGTGCCACACTGGTAGACACGTGTGCTAAATAAACACGGAACAACCGCGACTGTCATATGTAGTCATTCAGTATTTAGCACACGTGTCTACCAGTGCTAAATAAACACGGAACAACCGCGACTGTCATATGTAGTCGCTGAATGTGCCACACTGGTAGACACGCGTGACTAAATACTGAACTACCGTGACTGTCATATGTAGTCGCTGAATGTGCCACACTGGTAGACACGCGTGACTAAATACTGAACTACCGTGACTGTCATATGTAGTCGCTGAATGTGCCACACTGGTAGACACGCGTGACTAAATACTGAACTACCGCGACTGTCATATGTAGTCGCTGAATGTGCCACACTGGTAGACACGTGTGCTAAATAAACACGGAACAACCGCGACTGTCATATGTAGTCGCTGAATGTGCCACACTAGTAGACACGTGTGACTAAACTACCGCGACTGTCATATGTAGTCGCTGAATGTGCCACACTGGTAGACACGCGTGACTAAATACTGAACTACCGTGACTGTCATATGTAGTCGCTGAATGTGCCACACTGGTAGACACGCGTGACTAAATACTGAACTACCGCGACTGTCATATGTAGTCGCTGAATGTGCCACACTGGTAGACACGTGTGCTAAATAAACACGGAACAACCGCGACTGTCATATGTAGTCGCTGAATGTGCCACACTAGTAGACACGTGTGACTAAACTACCGCGACTGTCATATGTAGTCGCTGAATGTGCCACACTGGTAGACACGTGTGCTAAATAAACACTGAACAACCGCGACTGTCATATGTAGTCGCTGAATGTGCCACACTGGTAGACATGTGTGACTAAACTACCGCGACTGTCATGTGTAGTCGCTGAATGTGTCACACTGGTAGACACGTGTGACTAAACTACCGCGACTGTCATGTGTAGTCGCTGAATGTGTCACACTGGTAGACACGTGTGACTAAACTACCGCGACTGTCATATGTAGTCGCTGAGTATGCCACACTGGTAGACACGCGTGCTAAATAAACACAGAACTACCGCGACTGTCATATGTAGTCGCTGAATTGATCGATTGATTGATTGATTTAGGAACCGACATCACAGCTGAATGTGCCACACTGGTAGACACGTGTGCTAAATAAACACGGAACAACCGCGACTGTCATATGTAGTCGCTGAATGTGCCACACTGGTAGACACGTGTGACTAAACTACCGCGACTGTCATATGTAGTCGCTGAATGTGCCACACTGGTAGACACGTGTGCTAAATAAACACGGAACAACCGCTACTGTCATATGTAGTCGCTGAATATGCCACACTGGTAGACACGTGTGACTAAACTACCGCGACTGTCATATGTAGTCGCTGAGTATGCCACACTGGTAGACACGCGTGCTAAATAAACACAGAACTACCGCGACTGTCATATGTAGTCGCTGAATTGATTGATTGATTGATTGATTGATTTAGGAACCGACATCACAGCTGAATGTGCCACACTGGTAGACACGCGTGACTAAATACTGAACTACCGTGACTGTCATATGTAGTCGCTGAATGTGCCACACTGGTAGACACGCGTGACTAAACACTGAACTACCGTGACTGTCATATGTAGTCGCTGAATGTGCCACACTGGTAGACACGCATGACTAAATACTGAACTACCGCGACTGTCATATGTAGTCGCTGAATGTGCCACACTAGTAGACACGTGTGCTAAATAAACACGGAACAACCGCGACTGTCATATGTAGTCGCTGAATGTGCCACACTAGTAGACACGTGTGACTAAACTACCGCGACTGTCATATGTAGTCGCTGAATGTGCCACACTGGTAGACACGTGTGCTAAATAAACACTGAACAACCGCGACTGTCATATGTAGTCGCTGAATGTGCCACACTGGTAGACACGCGTGCTAAATAAACACAGAACTACCGCGACTGTCATATGTAGTCGCTGAATTGATTGATTGATTGATTGATTGATTTAGGAACCGACATCACAGCTGAATGTGCCACACTGGTAGACACGTGTGCTAATTAAACACTGAACAACCGCGACTGTCATATGTAGTCGCTGAATGTGCCACACTGGTAGGCACGTGTGACTAAACTACCGCGACTGTCATATGTAGTCGCTGAATGTGCCACACTGGTAGACACGCGTGACTAAACTACCGCGACTGTCATATGTAGTCGCTGAATGTGCCACACTGGTAGACACGCGTGCTAAATAAACACAGTACTACCGCGACTGTCATATGTAGTCGCTGAATGTGCCACACTGGTAGACACACGTGCTAATTAAACACAGAACTACCGCGACTGTCATATGTAGTCACTGAATTGATTGATTGATTGATTGATTTAGGAACCGACATCACAGCTGAATGTGTCACACTGGTAGGCACGTGTGCTAAATAAACACGGAACAACCGCGACTGTCATATGTAGTCGCTGAATGTGCCACACTGGTAGACACGCGTGCAAATTAAACACTGAACTACCGCGACTGTCATATGTAGTCGCTGAATGTGCCACACTGGTAGACACGCGTGACTAAACTACCGCGACTGTCATATGTAGTCGCTGAATGTGCCACACTGGTAGACACGCGTGCTAAACACTAAACTACCGCGACTGTCATATGTAGTCGCTGAATGTGTCACACTGGTAGACACGCGTGCTAAACACTGAACTACCGTGACTGTCATATGTAGTCGCTGAATGTGTTACACTGGTAGACACGCGTGCTAATTAAACACTGAACTACCGTGACTGTCATATGTAGTCGCTGAATGTGCCACACTGGTAGACACGCGTGACTAAACTGCCTCGACTGTCATATGTAGTCGCTGATTGTGCCACACTGGTAGACACGCGTTACTAAACTGCCGCGACTGTCATATGTAGTCGATGAATGTGCCACACTGATAGACACGCGTGCTAAACACTGAACTACCGTGACTGTCATATGTAGTCGATGAATGTGCCACACTGGTAGACACGTGTGACTAAACTACCGCGACTGTCATGTGTAGTCGCTGAATGTGCCACACTGGTAGACACGCGTGCTAAACACTGAACTACCGTGACTGTCATATGTAGTCGCTGAATGTGCCACACTGGTAGAGACGCGTGCTAAACACTGAACTACCGTGACTGTCATACGTAGTCGCTGAATGTGCCACACTGGTAGACACGCGTGACTAAATACTGAACTACCGTGACTGTCATATGTAGTCGCTGAATGTGTCACACTGGTAGACACGCGTGCTAAACACTGAACTACCGTGACTGTCAAACGTAGTCGCTGAATGTGCCACACTGGTAGACACGCGTGACTAAATACTGAACTACCGTGACTGTCACACGTAGTTGCTGAATGTGCCACACTGGTAGACACGCGTGCTAAACACTGAACTACCGTGACTGTCATATGTAGTCGCTGAATGTGCCACACTGGTAGACACGCGTGACTAAATACTGAACTACCGTGACTGTCATACGTAGTCGCTGAATGTGCCACACTGGTAGACACGCGTGACTAAACACTGAACTACCGTGACTGTCATATGTAGTCGCTGAATGTGCCACACTGGTTGACACGTGTGCTAAATAAACACTGAACTACCGCGACTGTCATATGTAGTCGTTGAATGTGCCACACTGGTAGACACGCGTGCTAAACACTGAACTACCGTGACTGTCATACGTAGTCGCTGAATGTGCCACACTGGTAGACACGCGTGACTAAATACTGAACTACCGTGACTGTCACACGTAGTTGCTGAATGTGCCACACTGGTAGACACGCGTGCTAAACACTGAACTACCGTGACTGTCATATGTAGTCGCTGAATGTGCCACACTGGTAGACACGCGTGACTAAATACTGAACTACCGTGACTGTCATACGTAGTCGCTGAATGTGCCACACTGGTAGACACGCGTGACTAAACACTGAACTACCGTGACTGTCATATGTAGTCGCTGAATGTGCCACACTGGTTGACACGTGTGCTAAATAAACACTGAACTACCGCGACTGTCATATGTAGTCGTTGAATGTGCCACACTGGTAGACACGCGTGCTAAACACTGAACTACCGTGACTGTCATACGTAGTCGCTGAATGTGCCACACTGGTAGACACGCGTGCTAAACACTGAACTACAGCGACTGTCATATGTAGTCGTTGAATGTGCCACACTGGTAGACACGAGTGCTAAACACTGAACTACCGCGACTGTCATATGTAGTCGTTGAATGTGCCACACTGGTAGACACGCGTGACTAAATACTGAACTACCGTGACTGTCATATGTAGTCGCTGAATGTGCCACACTGGTAGACACGTGTGCTAAATAAACACGGAACAACCGCGACTGTCATATGTAGTCGCTGAATGTGCCACACTAGTAGACACGTGTGACTAAACTACCGCGATTGTCATATGTAGTCGCTGAATGTGCCACACTGGTAGACACGCGTGACTAAATACTGAACTACCGTGACTGTCATATGTAGTCGCTGAATGTGCCACACTGGTAGACACACGTGACTAAATACTGAACTACCGCGACTGTCATATGTAGTCGCTGAATGTGCCACACTGGTAGACACGTGTGCTAAATAAACACGGAACAACCGCGACTGTCATATGTAGTCGCTGAATGTGCCACACTAGTAGACACGTGTGACTAAACTACCGCGACTGTCATATGTAGTCGCTGAATGTGCCACACTGGTAGACACGTGTGCTAAATAAACACTGAACAACCGCGACTGTCATATGTAGTCGCTGAATGTGCCACACTGGTAGACATGTGTGACTAAACTACCGCGACTGTCATGTGTAGTCGCTGAATGTGTCACACTGGTAGACACGTGTGACTAAACTACCGCGACTGTCATGTGTAGTCGCTGAATGTGTCACACTGGTAGACACGTGTGACTAAACTACCGCGACTGTCATATGTAGTCGCTGAGTATGCCACACTGGTAGACACGCGTGCTAAATAAACACAGAACTACCGCGACTGTCATATGTAGTCGCTGAATTGATCGATTGATTGATTGATTTAGGAACCGACATCACAGCTGAATGTGCCACACTGGTAGACACGTGTGCTAAATAAACACGGAACAACCACGACTGTCATATGTAGTCGCTGAATGTGCCACACTGGTAGACACGTGTGACTAAACTAACCGCTACTGTCATATGTAGTCGCTGAATGTGCCATACTGGTAGACACGTGTGACTAAACTACCGCGACTGTCATATGTAGTCGCTGAGTATGCCACACTGGTAGACACGCGTGCTAAATAAACACAGAACTACCGCGACTGTCATATGTAGTCGCTGAATTGATTGATTGATTGATTGATTTAGGAACCGACATCACAGCTGAATGTGCCACACTGGTAGACACGTGAGCGTGTCTACCAGTGCTAAATAAACACGGAACAACCGCGACTGTCATATGTAGTCGCTGAATGTGCCACACTGGTAGACACGCGTGACTAAATACTGAACTACCGTGACTGTCATATGTAGTCGCTGAATGTGCCACACTGGTAGACACGCGTGACTAAATACTGAACTACCGTGACTGTCATATGTAGTCGCTGAATGTGCCACACTGGTAGACACGCATGACTAAATACTGAACTACCGCGACTGTCATATGTAGTCGCTGAATGTGCCACACTAGTAGACACGTGTGCTAAATAAACACGGAACAACCGCGACTGTCATATGTAGTCGCTGAATGTGCCACACTAGTAGACACGTGTGACTAAACTACCGCGACTGTCATATGTAGTCGCTGAATGTGCCACACTGGTAGACACGTGTGCTAAATAAACACTGAACAACCGCGACTGTCATATGTAGTCGCTGAATGTGCCACACTGGTAGACATGTGTGACTAAACTACCGCGACTGTCATATGTAGTCGCTGAGTATGCCACACTGGTAGACACGCGTGC
The DNA here is from genome assembly GCA_963921405.1 of Cepaea hortensis. NCBI lineage: Eukaryota > Metazoa > Mollusca > Gastropoda > Stylommatophora > Helicidae > Cepaea > Cepaea hortensis. The sequence continues at coordinate 38,616,776 of OY992879.1, forward strand.
TAAATAAACACAGAACTACCGCGACTGTCATATGTAGTCACTGAATTGATCGATTGATTGATTGATTTAGGAACGGACATCACAGCTGAATGTGCCACACTGGTAGACACGTGTGCTAAATAAACACGGAACAACCGCGACTGTCATATGTAGTCGCTGAATGTGCCACACTGGTAGACACGTGTGACTAAACTACCGCGACTGTCATATGTAGTCGCTAAATGTGCCACACTGGTAGACACGTGTGCTAAATAAACACGGAACAACCGCTACTGTCATATGTAGTCGCTGAATGTGTCACACTGGTAGACACGTGTGACTAAACTACCGCGACTGTCATATGTAGTCGCTGAGTATGCCACACTGGTAGACACGCGTGCTAAATAAACACAGAACTACCGCGACTGTCATATGTAGTCGCTGAATTGATTGATTGATTGATTGATTGATTTAGGAACCGACATCACAGCTGAATGTGCCACACTGGTAGACACGTGTGCTAATTAAACACTGAACAACCGCGACTGTCATATGTAGTCGCTGAATGTGCCACACTGGTAGGCACGTGTGACTAAACTACCGCGACTGTCATATGTAGTCGCTGAATGTGCCACACTGGTAGACACGCGTGACTAAACTACCGCGACTGTCATATGTAGTCGCTGAATGTGCCACACTGGTAGACACGCGTGCTAAATAAACACAGAACTACCGCGACTGTCATATGTAGTCGCTGAATGTGCCACACTGGTAGACACACGTGCTAATTAAACACAGAACTACCGCGACTGTCATATGTAGTCACTGAATTTATTGATTGATTGATTGATTTAGGAACCGACATCACAGCTGAATGTGTCACACTGGTAGGCCCGTGTGCTAAATAAACACGGAACAACCGCGACTGTCATATGTAGTCGCTGAATGTGCCACACTGGTAGACACGCGTGCTAATTAAACACTGAACTACCGTGACTGTCATATGTAGTCGCTGAATGTGCCACACTGGTAGACACGCGTGACTAAACTGCCTCGACTGTCATATGTAGTCGCTGATTGTGCCACACTGGTAGACACGCGTTACTAAACTGCCGCGACTGTCATATGTAGTCGATGAATGTGCCACACTGATAGACACGCGTGCTAAACACTGAACTACCGTGACTGTCATATGTAGTCGATGAATGTGCCACACTGGTAGACACGTGTGACTAAACTACCGCGACTGTCATGTGTAGTCGCTGAATGTGCCACACTGGTAGACACGCGTGCTAAACACTGAACTACCGTGACTGTCATATGTAGTCGCTGAATGTGCCACACTGGTAGAGATGCGTGCTAAACACTGAACTACCGTGACTGTCATACGTAGTCGCTGAATGTGCCACACTGGTAGACACGCGTGACTAAATACTGAACTACCGTGACTGTCATATGTAGTCGCTGAATGTGTCACACTGGTAGACACGCGTGCTAAACACTGAACTACCGTGACTGTCAAACGTAGTCGCTGAATGTGCCACACTGGTAGACACGCGTGACTAAATACTGAACTACCGTGACTGTCACACGTAGTTGCTGAATGTGCCACACTGGTAGACACGCGTGCTAAACACTGAACTACCGTGACTGTCATATGTAGTCGCTGAATGTGCCACACTGGTAGACACGCGTGACTAAATACTGAACTACCGTGACTGTCATACGTAGTCGCTGAATGTGCCACACTGGTAGACACGCGTGACTAAACACTGAACTACCGTGACTGTCATATGTAGTCGCTGAATGTGCCACACTGGTTGACACGTGTGCTAAATAAACACTGAACTACCGCGACTGTCATATGTAGTCGTTGAATGTGCCACACTGGTAGACACGCGTGCTAAACACTGAACTACCGTGACTGTCATACGTAGTCGCTGAATGTGCCACACTGGTAGACACGCGTGACTAAATACTGAACTACCGTGACTGTCACACGTAGTTGCTGAATGTGCCACACTGGTAGACACGCGTGCTAAACACTGAACTACCGTGACTGTCATATGTAGTCGCTGAATGTGCCACACTGGTAGACACGCGTGACTAAATACTGAACTACCGTGACTGTCATACGTAGTCGCTGAATGTGCCACACTGGTAGACACGCGTGACTAAACACTGAACTACCGTGACTGTCATATGTAGTCGCTGAATGTGCCACACTGGTTGACACGTGTGCTAAATAAACACTGAACTACCGCGACTGTCATATGTAGTCGTTGAATGTGCCACACTGGTAGACACGCGTGCTAAACACTGAACTACCGTGACTGTCATACGTAGTCGCTGAATGTGCCACACTGGTAGACACGCGTGCTAAACACTGAACTACAGCGACTGTCATATGTAGTCGTTGAATGTGCCACACTGGTAGACACGAGTGCTAAACACTGAACTACCGCGACTGTCATATGTAGTCGTTGAATGTGCCACACTGGTAGACACGCGTGACTAAATACTGAACTACCGTGACTGTGATATGTAGTCGCTGAATGTGCCACACTGGTAGACACGTGTGCTAAATAAACACGGAACAACCGCGACTGTCATATGTAGTCGCTGAATGTGCCACACTAGTAGACACGTGTGACTAAACTACCGCGATTGTCATATGTAGTCGCTGAATGTGCCACACTGGTAGACACGCGTGACTAAATACTGAACTACCGTGACTGTCATATGTAGTCGCTGAATGTGCCACACTGGTAGACACACGTGACTAAATACTGAACTACCGCGACTGTCATATGTAGTCGCTGAATGTGCCACACTGGTAGACACGTGTGCTAAATAAACACGGAACAACCGCGACTGTCATATGTAGTCGCTGAATGTGCCACACTAGTAGACACGTGTGACTAAACTACCGCGACTGTCATATGTAGTCGCTGAATGTGCCACACTGGTAGACACGTGTGCTAAATAAACACTGAACAACCGCGACTGTCATATGTAGTCGCTGAATGTGCCACACTGGTAGACATGTGTGACTAAACTACCGCGACTGTCATGTGTAGTCGCTGAATGTGTCACACTGGTAGACACGTGTGACTAAACTACCGCGACTGTCATGTGTAGTCGCTGAATGTGTCACACTGGTAGACACGTGTGACTAAACTACCGCGACTGTCATATGTAGTCGCTGAGTATGCCACACTGGTAGACACGCGTGCTAAATAAACACAGAACTACCGCGACTGTCATATGTAGTCGCTGAATTGATCGATTGATTGATTGATTTAGGAACCGACATCACAGCTGAATGTGCCACACTGGTAGACACGTGTGCTAAATAAACACGGAACAACCACGACTGTCATATGTAGTCGCTGAATGTGCCACACTGGTAGACACGTGTGACTAAACTAACCGCTACTGTCATATGTAGTCGCTGAATGTGCCATACTGGTAGACACGTGTGACTAAACTACCGCGACTGTCATATGTAGTCGCTGAGTATGCCACACTGGTAGACACGCGTGCTAAATAAACACAGAACTACCGCGACTGTCATATGTAGTCGCTGAATTGATTGATTGATTGATTGATTTAGGAACCGACATCACAGCTGAATGTGCCACACTGGTAGACACGTGAGCGTGTCTACCAGTGCTAAATAAACAAGGAACAACCGCGACTGTCATATGTAGTCGCTGAATGTGCCACACTGGTAGACACGCGTGACTAAATACTGAACTACCGTGACTGTCATATGTAGTCGCTGAATGTGCCACACTGGTAGACACGCGTGACTAAATACTGAACTACCGTGACTGTCATATGTAGTCGCTGAATGTGCCACACTGGTAGACACGCATGACTAAATACTGAACTACCGCGACTGTCATATGTAGTCGCTGAATGTGCCACACTAGTAGACACGTGTGCTAAATAAACACGGAACAACCGCGACTGTCATATGTAGTCGCTGAATGTGCCACACTAGTAGACACGTGTGACTAAACTACCGCGACTGTCATATGTAGTCGCTGAATGTGCCACACTGGTAGACACGTGTGCTAAATAAACACTGAACAACCGCGACTGTCATATGTAGTCGCTGAATGTGCCACACTGGTAGACATGTGTGACTAAACTACCGCGACTGTCATATGTAGTCGCTGAGTATGCCACACTGGTAGACACGCGTGCTAAATAAACACAGAACTACCGCGACTGTCATATGTAGTCACTGAATTGATCGATTGATTGATTGATTTAGGAACGGACATCACAGCTGAATGTGCCACACTGGTAGACACGTGTGCTAAATAAACACGGAACAACCGCGACTGTCATATGTAGTCGCTGAATGTGCCACACTGGTAGACACGTGTGACTAAACTACCGCGACTGTCATATGTAGTCGCTAAATGTGCCACACTGGTAGACACGTGTGCTAAATAAACACGGAACAACCGCTACTGTCATATGTAGTCGCTGAATGTGTCACACTGGTAGACACGTGTGACTAAACTACCGCGACTGTCATATGTAGTCGCTGAGTATGCCACACTGGTAGACACGCGTGCTAAATAAACACAGAACTACCGCGACTGTCATATGTAGTCGCTGAATTGATTGATTGATTGATTGATTGATTTAGGAACCGACATCACAGCTGAATGTGCCACACTGGTAGACACGTGTGCTAATTAAACACTGAACAACCGCGACTGTCATATGTAGTCGCTGAATGTGCCACACTGGTAGGCACGTGTGACTAAACTACCGCGACTGTCATATGTAGTCGCTGAATGTGCCACACTGGTAGACACGCGTGACTAAACTACCGCGACTGTCATATGTAGTCGCTGAATGTGCCACACTGGTAGACACGCGTGCTAAATAAACACAGAACTACCGCGACTGTCATATGTAGTCGCTGAATGTGCCACACTGGTAGACACACGTGCTAATTAAACACAGAACTACCGCGACTGTCATATGTAGTCACTGAATTTATTGATTGATTGATTGATTTAGGAACCGACATCACAGCTGAATGTGTCACACTGGTAGGCACGTGTGCTAAATAAACACGGAACAACCGCGACTGTCATATGTAGTCGCTGAATGTGCCACACTGGTAGACACGCGTGACTAAACTACCGCGACTGTCATATGTAGTCGCTGAATGTGCCACACTGGTAGACACGCGTGCTAAACACTAAACTACCGCGACTGTCATATGTAGTCGCTGAATGTGCCACACTGGTAGACACGCGTGCTAAACACTGAACTACCGTGACTGTCATATGTAGTCGCTGAATGTGCCACACTGGTAGACACGCGTGCTAATTAAACACTGAACTACCGTGACTGTCATATGTAGTCGCTGAATGTGCCACACTGGTAGACACGCGTGACTAAACTGCCTCGACTGTCATATGTAGTCGCTGATTGTGCCACACTGGTAGACACGCGTTACTAAACTGCCGCGACTGTCATATGTAGTCGATGAATGTGCCACACTGATAGACACGCGTGCTAAACACTGAACTACCGTGACTGTCATATGTAGTCGATGAATGTGCCACACTGGTAGACACGTGTGACTAAACTACCGCGACTGTCATGTGTAGTCGCTGAATGTGCCACACTGGTAGACACGCGTGCTAAACACTGAACTACCGTGACTGTCATATGTAGTCGCTGAATGTGCCACACTGGTAGAGACGCGTGCTAAACACTGAACTACCGTGACTGTCATACGTAGTCGCTGAATGTGCCACACTGGTAGACACGCGTGACTAAATACTGAACTACCGTGACTGTCATATGTAGTCGCTGAATGTGTCACACTGGTAGACACGCGTGCTAAACACTGAACTACCGTGACTGTCAAACGTAGTCGCTGAATGTGCCACACTGGTAGACACGCGTGACTAAATACTGAACTACCGTGACTGTCACACGTAGTTGCTGAATGTGCCACACTGGTAGACACGCGTGCTAAACACTGAACTACCGTGACTGTCATATGTAGTCGCTGAATGTGCCACACTGGTAGACACGCGTGACTAAATACTGAACTACCGTGACTGTCATACGTAGTCGCTGAATGTGCCACACTGGTAGACACGCGTGACTAAACACTGAACTACCGTGACTGTCATATGTAGTCGCTGAATGTGCCACACTGGTTGACACGTGTGCTAAATAAACACTGAACTACCGCGACTGTCATATGTAGTCGTTGAATGTGCCACACTGGTAGACACGCGTGCTAAACACTGAACTACCGTGACTATCATACGTAGTCGCTGAATGTGCCACACTGGTAGACACGCGTGCTAAACACTGAACTACAGCGACTGTCATATGTAGTCGTTGAATGTGCCACACTGGTAGACACGAGTGCTAAACACTGAACTACCGCGACTGTCATATGTAGTCGTTGAATGTGCCACACTGGTAGACACGCGTGACTAAATACTGAACTACCGTGACTGTCATATGTAGTCGCTGAATGTGCCACACTGGTAGACACGCGTGATAAATAAGCACTGAACTACCGTGACTGTCATATGTAGTCGCTGAATGTGCCACACGGGTAGACACGCGTGCTAAACACTGAACTACCGTGACTGTCATATGTAGTCGCTGAATGTGCCACACTGGTAGACACGCGTGACTAAACTGCCGCGACTGTCATGTGTAGTCGCTGAATGTGCCACACTGGTAGACACGCGTGCTAAACACTGAACTACCGTGACTGTCATATGTAGTCGCTGAATGTGCCACACTGGTAGACACGTGTGCTAAATAAACACTGAACTACCGTGACTGTCATATGTAGTCGCTGAATGTGCCACACTGGTAGACACGTGTGCTAAATAAACACTGAACTACCGCGACTGTCATATGTAGTCGCTGAATGTGCCACACTGGTAGAGACGCGTGCTAAACACTGAACTACCGTGACTGTCATACGTAGTCGCTGAATGTGCCACACTGGTAGACACGCGTGACTAAATACTGAACTATCGTGACTGTCATATGTAGTCGCTGAATGTGCCAAACTGGTAGACACGCGTGCTAAACACTGAACTACCGTGACTGTCAAACGTAGTCGCTGAATGTGCCACACTGGTAGACACGCGTGACTAAATACTGAACTACCGTGACTGTCATACGTAGTTGCTGAATGTGCCACACTGGTAGACACGCGTGCTAAACACTGAACTACCGTGACTGTCATATGTAGTCGCTGAATGTTAGTTAGTTAGTTAGTCGACAGATCATCCTCGCTGCACATCGAACCATTCAGTCCATAAGTGCTCGGATCCCCTCCTCAGCAAATCCCGCAGCGTGTAGCGGCTAACGACGCCAGTTCTGTGTTGGTTTATCAATCTTCTTTGGCTTCCTGCGTAGTGTTCTTGTTTGGCCACACCTCTTTTAATTTGATGCTCTAGCAGTCTGGCCATTGTTGTAGATTCACAGTCATCACTTGGTTCTCGCAAAAGTCTCACATCACGTAGAGCATTCAGAATGTCAGCCTGGTCCATGGCGCGTCCGCCCTCCACAGTAGCCTCACCTGCGAGCTTGTCAGCCCGCTCATTTCCTTGTACTCCCGCATGCCCTGGCACGAAGATGAAACTAATCTTTGCCAGCCGAGACCGCTTCAGAGGCAGCAACCATTCTCTTCGGATCGACCCCTCCTCTATCCTCTTGATCATGTTCATTGAGTCGCTAAGGAAACAAGCCCTGGTGAATGTCTGTGTCGCTGAATGTGCCACACTGGTAGACACGCGTGACTAAATACTGAACTACCGTGACTGTCATACGTAGTCGCTGAATGTGCCACACTGGTAGACACGCGTGACTAAACACTGAACTACCGTGACTGTCATATGTAGTCGCTGAATGTGCCACACTGGTAGACACGTGTGCTAAATAAACACTGAACTACCGCGACTGTCATATGTAGTCGTTGAATGTGCCACACTAGTAGACACGCGTGCTAAACACTGAACTACCGTGACTGTCATACGTAGTCGCTGAATGTGCCACACTGGTAGACACGCGTGACTAAATACTGAACTACCGTGACTGTCATATGTAGTCGCTGAATGTGCCACACTGGTAGACACGCGTGCTAAATAAGCACTGAACTACCGTGACTGTCATATGTAGTCGCTGAATGTGCCACACGGGTAGACACGCGTGCTAAACACTGAACTACCGTGACTGTCATATGCAGTCGCTGAATGTGCCATTGTGGTGTTGCGGTAATGGATCTTTCTACTGATTATGTTTCTTTGTGCTTTCTGTTTTGTTTGTTGATTTATTTGCTCTCACTCGCTTTGAACTTCAGCGTAGTCCATACACATGCTACTAGTTCTAGTGCACTGAACTTATTTTTGCGGGTGGATTAGCTTTTCCTCTTAGCAATGTCCCTCCCCATCAAGCGAATCCACTCCGACTTCTATGGTGCTTGTAATTTACGTCCTAAGACAAGGACGAGAAGTCAACATTTTTGTCCTGCTGATCGTATAGGGATTGAACCCGCTAACCTCAGTATCGGCACACCAGAAGTTTAATAGCGTGTGATCTTATCCATTCGGTCATGCTGACCTCGAACGTAATTAGTGCAATGGTTTTTTTTCCTATTAAAGGATCTCATTGGTCTTATTGTGAGACATCGGAGTTGTAACCCCCACCCCCCCCCCCCCCCCCACCCCACCCCCCCCCCCACTCCAAAAAAAAAAAAAAAAAAAAATTACGTGAACTACAGTACCTTTGCATTTTAATATAAAATAGGCTCACGATGCTAACAATTAGTAGTACACTTTAACAATGTTATAGAAATGTAGTTTTGGAAATAGCTTAATATTTCCGACAGTGAGACTTCAGTCAGCTTATTAAAACACTTCTTTAGATCTGAAATGTTCTAACAGTTGCACAAGATGTCATGTAACAATCAATCAATCAATCAATCATGTGCCATGCCGGAAAGCGTGGGCGGTCATGATTCGCCATTTCACTCGATCACCAGAGTCGTGGATCAGCTCAGTGTTCCAGCTAATTGTTACATGTTCACCAAATTGGCACGATTCAAATAAACTCACTGAAAACCCATAAAATTGTAACGACCAAAAAGAACATCTACAGTTTTTGTATTCCTTGTAAGTTTTCAGAGACACGTGGTGAGAGCATTGGTCTGATGGGGTATATCAGAGATATGCAGTTTGTACCCATTTTGTGATATTCATTCAAGTGTTGACCGCTTCCGGCCCAGTGACAGCCATTGCATGGCTACCCTAGAAGTCTCGGCGTTGATTTGCTCAAACGCAATTTTAGTTTTCACAGGTTTACTATTTAAGTATTCTTCAACATCATCATCATCGTGTGCCATGCCAGCTGGCGTAGGTGATCATGCATCTTCACATATCTCGGCCCTCTTTCTTCTGGATTAGTTCTCTACATGATACAATCATATGGATTGACATTATCCATTTCCTTCCATCGGGCGATGGAACATCAACTACTCCTCCAGCTTAAAAGTGGAACATGATGATGATAATCCTTCCTGCTATCGATTGTTCCATCCAGCATTATTTCAGTCAATCTATCCCTGCCTCTGCAACCGCTGGTCTGTCGAGACTTCACGATGTTTTCAAAAGCATTTCTTCTCATGACACGACCAAAGACCATGACCTCCTTCTTGTATGTGTGTATACTGCTCTACTTTCTTCTAGGCATTCGTTGCTGGTCACTCTGGCAGTCCAGGGTATTCACAACATGCGTCTCATAGACCACATGTACCCAAGGTTTTTTGTTTTGTTTTTGGTTAGCATATCCTTTACAGGACATCGCTGTCAACATCAGCATCTTTCAGCTGATTGTTGATTTCTTGGCATGATTACGCTCAGTAGTTTGCCATTACTTTCTGAGCGACCGGCTCACATACCCCGTAAGTTACCGACGCGGAGAGAACCGCTGCCGATTCTCGCGCAACGTTACGTTACTCATGAAAGTATACGGGATTACAGAGAGAGTATGTACCCATGTAGTCATTGATTCATTCCCTATGACTCAGCAATGCCTACTAGTGGTATTCCTTTTTCACTGATTTGGTCTGTTTGATGTGGTCTGTATCGTTACACCTAAATCTATGTCTATGTCACATACGACAGGTGCAGTAGATTAGTGCCTAGCACCTGGTATGCAACATTTATGGAGTCCTGGATAGACTCTTCTACACCAATTTCTGCTGTTCAGAATCGTGTTATGTACCCAACATGACAGCTTCTTGCATAAATACGACCATGGCGTACGCATATATCTATATATGTCCACTACAAAGTCGCGACAGCAGTATGGCTCATGTAGCGAATACATATGACAGCTGCGAGGGTGCAGTGTACACGTGTGTACCAGTATGGCACAATTAGCGGTAGTACAATGCCTACCACGTGTGTACCATTATGGCACATTTAGCGGTAGTGCGGTGTCTATAACGTGTGTACCAGTACGGCACATTTAGCAGTAGTGCGGTGTCTAGAACGCTTGTCTACAAGTGTGGCACATTTAGCGGTAGTGCAGTGTCTACCACGTGTGTACCAATATGGCACATTTAGCAGTAATGCGGTGTCTAGAACGCTTGTCTACCAGTGTGGCACATTTAGCGGTAGTGCAGTGTCTACCACGTGCGTACCAATATGGCACATTTAGCAGTAGTGTGGTGTCTAGAACGCTTGTCTACCAGTGTGGCACATTTAGCGGTAGTGCAGTGTCTACCACGTGCGTACCAATATGGCACATTTAGCAGTAGTGTGGTGTCTAGAACGCTTGTCTACCAGTGTGGCACATTTAGCGGTAGTGCAGTGTCTAGTACGTGTGTACCAATATGGCACATTTAGCAGTAGTGCGGTGTCTAGAACGCTTGTCTACAAGTGTGGCACATTTAGCGGTAGTGCAGTGTCTACCACGTGTGTACCAATATGGCACATTTAGCAGTAATGCGGTGTCTAGAACGCGTGTCTACCAGTGTGGCACATTTAGCGGTAGTGCAGTGTCTAGCACGTGTGTACCAATATGGCACATTTAGCAGTAGTGCGTTGTCTAGAACGCTTGTCTACCAGTGTGGCACATTTAGCGGTAGTGCAGTGTCTACCACGTGCGTACCAATATGGCACATTTAGCAGTAGTGTGGTGTCTAGAACGCTTGTCTACCAGTGTGGCACATTTAGCGGTAGTGCAGTGTCTACCACGTGCGTACCAATATGGCACATTTAGCAGTAGTGCGGTGTCTAGAACACTTGTCTACCAGTGTGGCACATTTAGCGGTAGTGCAGTGTCTACCACGTGCGTACCAATATGGCACATTTAGCAGTAGTGCGGTGTCTAGAACACTTGTCTACCAGTGTGGCACATTTAGCGGTAGTGCAGTGTCTACCACGTGCGTACCAATATGGCACATTTAGCAGTAGTGCGGTGTCTAGAACACTTGTCTACCAGTGTGGCACATTTAGCGGTAGTGCAGTGTATAGCACGAAGGTCTACCAATCCGTTGGTCAGGTTTTCGAATCTCGATCCAGGTTTTGTTATTATTTGTGTTTTTGACATGAACTTGGGCTGCCAGGTCAAATTAGCCTTGCCCCGGCAGGTCAAGTGCTAGTTCTCTAACTAATGTGGCCTTTGGCGGAGGCCCTAGTTGGGTTTTCTATGCTGATTCCCATTGTACAGGAACTTGTCATGCGTTCAGCAATCAAAGCACAACCTGTCTCATGGTGCATTGTCTCAAATGTTTGCTTTCCATTATATAAGAAGTACTCATTTGTGTCCCCTGTCATTTAGCGTTAAAGATTTCATGTACATTAAAGGGAATCTTTGTTGGCGTTGTTTAATGACTTCAGTTATACACACATTTATACTGTACATGATCTTGCCATGTATTTAGCGCTGCACACTCTTCCTGATAATTTCCAGTCTAACTTTCCTTGATTTTGTCTCCACCGTGAAATCTGTTGTCCATCTAAAGTTGGTATAGTCCTGTACAGACTCTCCTATACTAACCTCTGCTTTATAGGACTGTGTCATATATTCAACAATGAATTCTCTATTAGAATACTGCACCATAGTCTCCAGGTCTTACGGTAGATTCATTAGCCATCCATCATGAATCCATCATGTGCCATGCCGATAAGCGTGGGCGGTCATGTTTTGCCATCTCATTCGATCACCAGAGTCGTGGATCAGCTCCATGTTCCTGTCTCGACCGTGTCACGTGGCCAAGCCAAACAAGTATTTACTTCTCGCTCTTCCCCTTGGTCTCTTCCCTTCGATCTTGCCAGTTGTCACCACGTTCTCCAAGTCATGTATTCTCATAACATGCCCAACAAATTTTGAATGTCTACGTCTAATGACTCTAATCAGTTTACGACATTCATGTGTTTCTTGAAGGACTTGCTCATTGGTTTTTCCGTCTGTCCATGGTATTCTTTGCAATTTCCTCAGAAACCATATTTCCATTGCCATCAGTTTTTCACCTTGACTACTCACTGTCCACGCTTCACGTACATATAAAAGTATAGGCTCTATGTAGCACTTCAACACTCTTTTTCTCGTTTCATTTGACATCTTTTTATTGGTAATTATGTTTTTCAGCTGGCAAAAGGCTACCTTTGCAATGACAATTCTTGTTCTAATCTTTTCAAGGCATCTCCCATCAGATATTATGACTGTTCCGAGATAACTGTACCGATTCACTTGTTTAAGAATATTCCCATTTACTTGTAGATTATATTGTGGTACTTCGTTCTTCCTAGTGACGACCATAATCAGTGTCTTCTTATAATATAATTCTAACCCTAGTTGTTCATTGTGTGCAACAACCGCATCTACTAAATGTCGCAGGTCTTGTTCATTGTCTGCAATTAAGACTGTATCGGCTGCATGTCTAATGTTATTGATTTATCTTCCTCCAATGTTGATTCCTTCTATATCTTCTGTATTTCTGAAAATATTTTCACTGTACGGGGAAAGAAGGATCTGGAGACATTACACATCCCTGTTTCGCACCCCTTTTAATAGGCCGATATTGACCCACATCATTATCAATTCTGATGGCAGCTTGTTGTTTCCAATGTATGTTTTTTACAAGTCTAAGGTCTTTTCCATCAATTTGTAGATCTTCAAGCAACCTTATCATATCGACATGTCTCACATTATCGAAAGCCTTTGAGTAATCAATAAAGCAAAGATATAGATCTTTATTTACTTCTATATATCGTTCAATTACTGTTCTCAGTATATACACATCATTTACTGTACCCTTGCCTTCTACAAACCCACATTGTTCTTCTCCTATTTCGGGTTGTATTTTCTTCCTAACTCTTTGCATGATAATTTTTAGCAAAATCTTCGTGATGTGACTCATTATACTAATTGTTCGATGTTGATCACATTCCATGGCTCCTGATTTCTTCGGGATTGCAATAAATAATTCAGGAGGTATATCTCCAGTATCATATATTGCGTTCAGCAGTCTGGTGACTTGGTCTATTCAATATTCTTTTAAGGCATTAATCATTTCTATTGTTCTGTTATCTGTACCCGGGATCTTGCCAGTTTTCATATGGTTAAGAGCATTCTGAACTTCCATCTTCAAAATTGATGGTCCTTCATTATTATTCAGATGATCATATTGTTCTTCTCTTGTATCATCATAAAGGTATTTCACATAATCTGACCACGCATGCAAAATCTGATCTTTTTCTATTATGATTTTGACATCTTTGGTTTTTAGGCAACCCGTTGATGTTACCCATTAGTATCCACTATACAATCAGTTGTGTGGTTTGCAACATTTATGGAATCTTGGATAGACTCTTCTATATCGATCTCTGCTGTTCAGGATCGTGTTATGTAAACACCATTACAGCTTCTATCTTAAATACGTCAATGACGTACGCATACGTCCAAACGTGTCCACTATAAAGTCACGGTAGCGTGTTGGCTATACACTCACCTGTCATGCTGGTTGTCAGATGTTTGATCCGCACCTGCGGTGAGTTCGAATGTTTACAACTGACCCAGGTTTCCAGGTCGACTCACACTTAAATGTGTACGTGGGAATGTCTTGGATAGTAAAGGCGAACGGTGGGATGCCGACTACATTACGCACGAGCGCCGATTGGTCTATAAAAATAAGTGTCTAGCAACATATACCCTATGCATCTTAAGACACGCAAAACCGGACTTTCCCTTTTTAGACTATAAAGTCATCTACTTGTATATTTTTCAGTCACAACGTGCCACACCCAGCACTTGCCTTCATGAAACACACCTCACACAGAATGAGAACCAGAGAGGAGGAAACAGAAACTGTCAGGCACAACTGACCTTCAGCCAATCTGGATCAGTAACCAGCATTTGATTTTCTGGCACTGCGTTGAGCTCATCGGCGGTGACTGGTAGCGTCCGATGCCTTAACATGCGACCCCGCCTTGCATGTTTGGGCGGCGGGATTAGATGCTGCGGGAATTCCATCGTTTTCCCGCCCTGCGACAGCAATTGCTTGGTTACTCTAGAAGACTCGGCGTTGATGTGCTCGAAAGCATTGATTGAAGTCTGTTTACGCACCAACGCTCGGAACGCGCTGACCGATTCCATGCTGGAAGTTAAAAGACAACGGAGACAATTATTTGTCGTGGTCATCGATGCCTGGTCAGGATAACTCACCTAGCCCTGACATTGTTGTCTGCCGTCCTGCCTAAACATGTCTTTGGCTAACAAGAAGTCTTAGTGAGACACAATGGGTCGTTTCACTGTTACAACTTCATATACATCGTCCATCTTTGATAAAGCTTCAAAATAGGCGATTACTTTACAGTTAAATATCCTTTGTCCGACCATCATTATACTTCAGTCGTCAAAAGGTTCTCCTTTGCAAATCCTTCATCTTGCTCAGGACTTGAAATTTGCCATGGCCACCACAATCCACACGTGATATCTGCCATTAATTACATTCTTTCGATGAAGAAGACAGAGTTAAATTGCCCAACATATTAACCATTTTACATTCTTGCGAAATAGAAGAAAGAGTTACATTATCCAGAAATTACCCTTCTCAGATAGCAAGTTTTTATTTACATGATGGTAAATTTCCACTTTACTACTTTCAAACAACAATAAACATCATCTTCTTTGGACACACCTTGCCATTTCCCGTTTGCATACAAGGCTTGGGCGGAGAAGCTTGTGATGTCTCTACCAAAACCCTGTGGAGGAGACATGACCAGCCGAGGACTATATTCCAGCCAGTCATTGTGTGTTGGGCTCAATCATGACCTGGTTATCTCAGACATGTGCAGCAACAACAAAAAAGAAAGCACCAGACAATATCTTTCTGCATACTAAACATGGGAAGACACATCTTTCTGCATACTAAACATGGGAAGACACATCTTTCTGCATACTAAACATAGAAAGACACATCTTTCTGCATACTAAACATGGGAAGGGACATCTTTCGGCGTAATAAACTTGGGAAGCCAGCATCTTTCTGCATACTAAACGTGGGAAGACACATCTTTCTGCATACTAAACATGGGAAGACTCATCTTTCTGCATACTAAAAATAGGAAGACACATCTTTCTGCATACTAAACTTGGGAAGGCACATATTTCGACGTACTAAACTTGGGAAGCCAGCATCTTTCTGCATTCTAAACATGGAATGACACAATATCTTTCTGCATACTAAACATGGGAAGACACAACATCTTTCTGCACACTAAACATGGGATAACACAACATCATTCTGCATACTAAACATGGGATAATACAACATCATTCTGCATACTAAACATCGGAAGACATAAATCAACCAACTTCAGAAAGAGCTACCAGACAACAGGTTAGACGATTGTCTTAGACAAAAGGTTTGCTGATAAAGAAATCCTGTCAGGGTGGCATGAATGACTCGTGGGGTATCTGAGCTGGTCAGATCACGGTGGTTAATTCCCTGGACTGAATACTTAGAGTACACAGAGATAAGTATTAATAAAGATGTTTTAGACAAGAACAAATTATGCATGAGACAGCTAGAAAGTTCAAGTGTATGTCCATAAGAACAACAGTTGGAATTACATAGCCTCATCTATCACACCCATAAAAGAAATCAATGGATAGCAACTGCTGTAGGCATATGTTGTACTGGGTACGCCAGTGCCTGGTAACAAAGACAAAATTTAACAATAATTACATAGAAGAATACAGGTTCGTAATAAAACACAATACAACAATGAGCATACTGTAAAACAAAAGATGCATGCAGCAACTGAGAACACATATGAAGCACCAATAATACCCAAAATGCTTCACGCTTCACATAATGAAGATGTAAAGAATGCCAAGGATCTACAGATGTACACACGGTGAAACAAATAAGGAGATAGATCCACATACTGAGTCCACTATTTTGACTCAAATCTAAGATGCCACTGTGGTGGCATATTCACTTTCTCTAAAGAAATGTACCCTATCTAATGACTGCCATGTCATGTTTTCTCTAGTTTTTATACAAATATTTACACTAAAAGTCAAAAACGCAGAATGGATCAAGATACAGGCTCCTGAATCTATACCCTTTATTAACTCTGATAGTGTCCTATAATGTCTCAAGCTAGGTCATGATCTACTTCGCTGGGTCTGTTTGTTCCAGATCCGTGTCGTGCCATGATACAGAGGGGCAGCGGTATCAGGCGGCACTGTAAGGGGGGCGGCGTAAGGTGAAGGCATTTTTTAAAGAAAAAACATGTAAGGGGCGTCATTGCGAAGACTTGCATCATACTGAGAAAATCTACCCCACTGCCCTGGTTAGTTCCCCCAACTGTATCATGCCTTGTGATGATCTCCATTGCTGTCTCTTGGAGTTCCTTCAACTCTAGCTATGCTATTCTTGATTACATCTTGTAGTTCCTTCACTTATCTCACACGAGGCTGCACTAACCTTCTTTGTATCCTAAATTACATATACATTATACTTTCTTATATTTATTTTTATTAGTTAAAGAATTGTTATTATTTATTATTATATTAGGGTATTTTATCCTATTTCCATAAAATGTCTCATAACGGGTCATGCTGTCTGATGCTTTGTATTGTAGTTCCCCTAGTTCAAGAGAACAGTTAGTTACTCGGAGCCCTTCAATGCGGCCAGTCAGTGTGACAAACTAAGTGAAGACAGAACTTCCGTGTTTTACCATCGTCACAGTCCATCCAGCATCATTTCTCTTTGTCTGCCGCGGTCTCATCTACCACTGATCTTGCCAGTTGTCACGATGTTTTCCAGTGCCCCTTTTCTCATTGCATGACCAGAGAACACCCTGTGTCTCCGTACATGTGTATATAGTGTCAAGAGATTCAGTTTCTAGCCTGGCCAACAGCAACTAACTATAGGACCAGTATCAGAGTCCAGTCTCATCTCATCTCATCTCGTTCCTCTTGTACCTTGCGGTGTCGATGTGAAACATACACAGCAAGAGAGGGCCCGTTTACGGGCTTCATGTATCGAGATTCCCATGGTCTCTGTTATTACCTCTGTCCAAGGTCGCGTATGTTGACCAAATAGATGAAATCTACTTTCATAGAATTTAGAGTTTGCTATGTAGCCTGAGATTGGCTGGCATAACAAAAGGTGGATATAAATAGACATCTTCAGTATGTAGAATTAGATTATCAGTAAATGAGTGTCAATGAGTGTCAGTCACCCAGGCACTAAACTGGCTTAATGTAACTTTCATCTACTGTGAATCAAATCCTATAAACAGGGAGTGGGAGTAGGGGTCCGGGGTCCTTAGGCTGGGGAGGGGAGGGGTGCAAAGGCTGTAAGACCGTGGGAGATGACTGAGGAGGGAAGTCAATGGGCAAGCCATGTTGAACCAAATTATCTTCCTGGTTTTACCTTTCCCTGTGGTTTCCTGAAAAATGACTTTCTATGTAGACTATTAACTGACTTCTGCAACGTGTCTTCTAACAACACAGCCTGATTTCCTGGCCTCCCTGGCGTTATATTGTGTGTGCGAAGTATGGAGATGCAGAAAAATGCCCAGCAGCTGTTAAAGTTCAACAACCACAGACGTTCTACATGCAGCGAATTCAGATGTGCTCGGCTTGTAAGCGTGGGCAGATCTCTAATGGAGCCATGCCAATTTGGCACTAACTGTTTTCCATGTGTGTTAGAATGGAGTGTTCTTTCCTTATTACAGTAACGACATGGCAGACAAATGTCACGCTATTTCTACCATGTACTAATATTATTTCGTTGGCTCGCTTTGCGTGGTTCATATAAGAGCTAATGTTGGGGAGTGCACTGGGCTGATGTTTGCGTGTGGATAAACTTTCCCTATTACCAGTGTCCTTCGCCATCAGGCGAAACCACTTCGACTTCTGAAGCTATTATTATTATTATTATTATTATTATTATTATTATTATTATTATTATTATTATACATTACAATTTGTAACAGACTGTGTCTAAACATATTGGTTGCCGGGACTAACATTTTAAACATTTTGTCTGCTGGTTATGAAGACCCATTTTATTATGACCTACAGGGTCCACTTGCCATCGCACAAGCTGATAGCTTGGCCAGTCGGCACAGATTACAACTCTGTGTGTGTACCATCATCACCATCACTCAGTCACACCCGCCGTAAAGAGTCTCGATCTCTGGCCAGCTCTCCTCCCTCATGTACCCTCATGTCCAAAGTGTCTGTAATGTCCTGTGTCCATCTTCGTGCTGTTTGACCATCGCCTCTTCCAGGGAACATGCCTCCCATCTCTGCTCTCTCTCTCTCTCTCTCTCTCTCTCTCTCTCTCTCTCTCTCTCTCTCTCTCTCTCTCTCTAAACCTCTATGATCTTTAATGTAACCAATGTATTTCAGTTTTCGAGACTATCTAACTATATCTTTCATGACTCATCACGTGCCTTGCAAGGTGATGTAGTCGCGCCCCCCCCCCCCCCACACACACACATTTCTCCCATAAAGTTCGTAAAATCTTAAATACACTGACTTGTTTCAGATTTCAGATTCATTCCATTCACTTTCATGCGGAATTTTGGTACACATTTCTTTGTAATAACCATGTCTTCTGTCTATCCCCCTCCCCTCCCCCCCCCCGTTATTTAGACTAAGTTCTTTATTATGACTTTCTGTTGTAATTATATTTATCATTTACTATAACAGCGTTTCATTTTCAGCCACTAAAACCATTTCACCAACACAACACGGCTTGTTTACATTGTGCCCGCCAAATGATATTCCCAGGCGTGTCTTAGAAGGATCTCATTATTATTTTGTTGCAAATATTGAACAGATCGGGTGACAGCACACAACCCAATTGGTTGTCAGTTCTTATAGCTGCCCTTTATTGCCAATCATCAACCAATCAAGTGCCGTCTCCACAATGAAGGTTGGCTGCAATGGATCTCCAACACTGTCTATCTCTGGCTATGGCAGTACATTCTGGCAGATTGGTGTTCGTCCATCTCTTGATGATATCTTCCCACTTGTATTGTTGTCAACCTCTTGCTCGCTTGCCTTCAATCCTAGCCTCTAGCGTAGTTTTTATAAGACTATTGCCAATTCATGTTCTTTTGAATTTACAATTATAATAATATTTACATCTTAATAGCACGTGAAGAATATCTAATACTATATTAATACTGAATTATAACTGTCACATAATAACCATGTTACTCAATATAAACTGTGTCTTGCAATTTAGATTGTTTGTGCATGCTTTATAGTAAAACCAGTTCTAGTTACCAGACATATATGGCCCCATACACAATTGTGGCGAGCCTGCTGGCGGAGTGGATAGCGAACTACCCTGGTAATGTCACGAGCACGGTGGAGCGCGGGTTCGATGTCGGGGCTCATCGCTTGTTAAAGTGAGGAAAAGACTGACCACTTCCTGGCTCTCATGTCTACAAAATGTGATGGCGCGGTCACATCACCGACATGTAGCAGGAAACTGCTTCTGCACAATGTATTATTATTATTATTATTATTTTATTATTATTGTTGTTGTTATTATTAATATTATCATTATTGTTATTATTATTATTATTATTATTATTATTCTTTTATTATTATTGTTATTATTATTATTATTATTATTATTATTATTATTATTATTGCTGTTAATATTATCATCATGTATGACTTACATTAAAACTACTTCAAGTTAGGCAGAAATATATGTGCCCAGATAAAATAGCCACAACCAGAGCTCACGACAAGGGAAGAGACAGCAGTCTATACGCTTACATTGTCCATGTCAAGGGAAGACACAGGAGTCTATACGCATATGTTTTCCAATGTCACGGGAAGAGGCAGGAGACTATACGCATATATTTTCCATGTAAAGGGAAGACATAGGAAACTATACACATTTTCCATGTCAAGGGAAGACACAGGAGACTATACATTTACATTTTCCATGTCAAGGGAAGAGACAACAGACGATACACACACATTTTCCATTTCAAGTGTAGAGACACGAGACAATATACATACATATTCAATTTAAAGGGCAGAGACAGGAGATATATTCACATACATTTTCCATTTCAAAGGAAGATACAGCATACTATAAAATACATTCCATTTCTTATAGTAATAATTCCAATGTCTGGCATGATCAGTAACAATCTATCTATAACATATAACAGTGCAAGCATAACCATAAATTAAACTAAAATGGAACCAACTATAAGAAGCGGTTAACACTAATTAAAGAATAAAATGTTATGCGTATGAACAAAATCAAAATTAATAACTTCTAAATGCAATAATTAATTATCTACAAAGTAAACCAAGATTAGCACTTAAGAAGCGTGATTAAAGACAAAGTGCTTGTTTGGAGCTATTTCTAAATAAATAAATCATTCAAGAGATATAATGTAGAAATATATGATGCAAAGACATACAGAAACATGTAAAATACAAGACAGACACGTTTTGTGATGATGTTTATGATCTCACTGTTTACAAGAAACATACGCATCATCATATAAACTATCCGTGCAGAACTACAATGTTGTATGTTCTTTGTAGTGTTGCGATTAACCCCAGCCCTAAGTGGGATTACAGGCAATTTTACTTTCAGTAGTTTGCCATTGCTTTCTGAATTAGAAGTCGACGTTGAAGTCCAACAGACCGATGCAGGAAATTGAACCCCGTACCGCGCCGTCAATGCACCGGAAGTTTAAGCGGAAGAGCGTCAAGCCCTGCGGCCAGGCCGACCTGTACTGTAGTATAGTCTCAGGCATCTGCAGGCTGACAGCATGACATGGCCACTGCTGGTGGCGGGTACACGGTGGTGGAAGATTGAATGAACGGACAGTGTTGATGTCAAACAGTTAAGAAAATGATGGCAGTTGTGACAGTGCAGTGTGTAGGCAGTGAGTAAAGACAACGATGGCAGCTGTGAGAGCGCAGAACGTAAGTACTGAGTTTCTTCTTTTAATTGACCCAGGCTCCGGGTCGACCCAACCTTACAAGGTTTACCAGAAACTACTTTCTCACGTAAAGGCGGTCGGCGTTATAACACCGGCTGCCTACAGGTCTATATAAGTATGGGGGTCTAGCACCATGAACCCAATAGGTCAAGGAATGGAGCAGGACCCTTTACACTTGCTACAGGAAGTTTTAGCTGCATTGGGGTAGAACGGGGCAGGGCAAAAAGGGTGGATAGAAGGTGGAGGGCGTGGGGAGATAACAAAGAGCTCAACAAAGTGACTTGAAAACTGTCAGAAAGGGGGAATATTCTACATACAGTTCATCTCATCTCATCTCATCATGTTCCTCTTGTACCATGCGGTGTCGAGGTGAAGTATAAACAGCGGGAGAGTGCCCGCTTATGGGATTCATGTATCCAGATTCCCATGGACACTGTTATTCCCTGCGTCCATCGTTTACGTGGTCGGCCTCTTCCTCTGCTCCCCTCTGGTCTGTAAATCATTGCTTATTGTGGTATACTGTTGGTTGGTAACCTACTTGCATGGCCAAACTATTTGACTTGCTGCCTTCTAATAAAATCTAGTGCAGCTATAACCCCCACTTTAGTCCTGATTTCTTCGTTTCTGTTCTGATCTCTTCTTGATACATTGAGTATTCTTCTCGGGAATCTTATTTCTGTTGTTGTGATTTTTCTTTTCTCTTTTTCTGTCATTGTCCAGGTTTGGCATTGGTAACATAGGAATGGTAGGAAGATTTTGTAAAGTGCTTTCTTAGTAGTTATTGATACATGTTTGTTCTTTAGTATTGGTGCCTTTTGTCCAATGAGTTGGTTTGCCTTATTGCATCTATTTTCGATCTCGACTTCTGATTTGCCATTTGGTGATATTATACTTCCTAGGTATACCAAGGGAACAAGCTTGGTAGAATCAGCGGGGAAAGAAGACCCTGTTGAGCTTGACTCTAGTCCGACTTTGTGAAGACACATGAAGGGTGTAGCATAGGTGGGAGCGCAAGCGCAATTGAAATAACAATACTTTTATCGTCTCTTTGCTTATTCAGTCACTCGGTAGAGATTTGTTCGCAGCAGACGAGCATAATCTCCGGCGGGCCTATTCTCGCCGGTCGCGAGATCCGCACAATGGAAGGATGGGGGATTTGCTTGCAATAGACAGGCAATATCTCCTGCGGCAGCTCTGGCGGGCCTATTCCCGCTGGTCGCGGGGTCCGCTAAAAGTCAGGTGGAGAGTCTGACGATAGTGCACGCTGTACACAGGTCCGGACACTTGTGATCGACAGATGTGCGCGCCCTTATGGTCCGGGCTCGTACGAGGCCCTCACCTGTGGGACTTGGCTGAACGTCTCTAAGCCGGGTCCCTTGGGTGTCAGGGTCTGGCCATAACTCGCCACCTGCTCGTGGTGGCGAGGTCGCGGTGGTTTTGACGCTGCGCCGCCAGCGTCTGCAGCCTACCTTGTGCCAGGCGTATTGGTTACCCATTCCTCTGGACAACACAAGGTTAGGCCGAGAGAGAGGTCATGTCGTTTGGGCGCCACATGATCCTCTGAAGCTCTGCCCAGACATTGTGATGGAATATTGGCCACATTCCAACTCACATACTTTGGTCTGTAAAGACTGCAAGGTGTCAACGACTTCCTAGGTACTTGAAACTCTTTACTTGTTTCAAGGGATGTTCGTTTAGGTGAATTGTTGTTGCTTTTTCTTCTTTAGTTACAGTCATTACCTCTGTTTTACTTGTGCTAATTTTCATGTTATGTTCCCTGCACATTTCATTTAGACTATTCAAGTGATCTTGTAATTCAGCTTCTGATTTCTACATACAGTTTACAAGGCAAAATATGACACCACACTTAACATCATTGTACATAAACTAATCAGTGTTCATAGTAAAACATAACAGGCGATCATGCTTAGAGGAAACGAGGAAAATTAAAACTGCATGGCTGGCATGTAAGGCAACATAAAAACATATAAACACAACATAAGGCGGCAATAGCAGTAGCAGCACAGCGAACATGTGCACGAGGGAGTGAGTACAGTAACGGTGCCTGGCGTTTGTTTACAAGGTGGTGAAAAGTGGGGGAGAGTTGTTATAGTAAATAGTGGGTGCGTGTGACTGGACTAACTTTTGGAGAATTCGCACGGACAGAGAGAGAGAGAGAGAGAGAGAGAGAGAGAGAGAGAGAGAGAGAGAGAGAGAGAGAGAGAGAGAGAGAGAGAGAGAGGATTAGGAAGAGAGAGGTTAGAGATAAAGAAAGCGAAGAGATAGAGAGAGGCAGAGAGCGATGCCCGATAGACAGAAGATACACAGCCAGTCGAGAGACAGAATGATAGACAAACAAAGAGACTAAAGTACAGACAGACAAAGAGAGACCGGCTGACAGATAGGAGAAACATACGGAGAGGCAGAGACACATAACAGAGTTACAGACATCAGTGACAAAGCCGGACAGGGAGAGTTACAGAATAGAGATGGAGGCGCTTTCTAAAAGAGAGACAGAGAGGAGAGAGAGAGAGAGAGAGAGAGAGAGAGAGAGAGAGAGAGAGAGAGAGAGAGAGAGAGAGAGAGACAGACAGAGAGAGAAAGAAAGAAAGAAAGAAAGAAAGAAAGAAAGAAAGAAAGAAAGAAAGAAAGAAAGAAAGAAAGAAAGAAAGTGCGAGAGAGAGAGAGAGAAGGAGAGCGAGAGAGAGGGAGAGCGAGAGAGCGAGAGAGAGAGAGAGAGAAAGAGAGAGAGAGAGAGAGAGAGAGAGAGAGAGAGAGAGAGAGAGAGAGAGAGAGAGAGAGGACGAGACAGTGAGATTAAGAAAGTGAGAACAGTAAATTATTGGACCAACTTCGAATGAAAGAAATCAGAACTGTAAAATATTGTTGGAACACTTAGTGCAGAGACTTGTACATAACAGGAGAGTTTCAAGAGCTGAAAGTTACAAGAGCTGAGAGTACAATTAGCTGAGTGTTTGAAGAGCCAAGAGATTCCAGAGCTTAATGTTTGATGAGCCGAATATTTGAAGAGCCGAGAGGTTCAAGAGCTGAATGTTTGATGAGCTATATGTTTGATAAGCTGATGGTTTAAAGTGCTGAATGTTTGATGAGCTGAATGTTTATTGACCTGAATGTTTGATGAGCTGAATGTTTGATGAGCTGAGGGTTTGAAATGCTGAATGTTTTATGAGCTGAATGTTCATGAGCTGAGGGTTTGATTAGCTGAGGGTTTGAAGTGCTGAATGTTTGATGAGCTGAATGTTTGAAGAGCTGAATGTTTGAAGAGCTGAATGTTTGATGCGTTGAATGTTTGATGCGCTGAGGGTTTGAAGTGATGAATGTTTGATGAGCTGAATGTTTGATGAGCTGAGGGTTTGAAATGCTGAATGTTTGATGACCTGAATGTTTTATGAGCTGAGGGTTTGAAGTGATGAATGTTTGATGAGCTGAATGTTTGATGAGCTGAGGGTTTGAAATGCTGAATGTTTGATGACCTGAATGTTTTATGAGCTGAGGGTTTGAAGTTCTGAGTGTTTGATGCACTGAGGGTTTGAAGTGCTGAGTGTTTGATGCACTGAGGTTTTGAAGTGCTGAATGTTTGATGAGCTGAATGTTTGATGAGTTCAGGGTTTGAAGTGCTGAATGTTTGATGAGCTGAGTGTTTGATGAGCTGAATGTTTGATGAGCTGAATGTGTGATGAGAGAAAACAATGTTTAATGAGAGAAAACAATGTTTGATGAGAGAAAACAATGTTTGATGAGAGAAAAACAATGTTTGATGAGAGAAAAACAATGTTTGATGAGAGAAAACAATGTTTGATGAGAGAAAACAATGTGTGATGAGAAAAAACAATGTTTGATGAGGGAAAACAATGTTTGGTGAGAGAAAACAATGTTTGCAAAACGCAATAATAATGAACTGAAGAAATTGGGGTCAGCATAACTAGAATGGATAAGAGCGCTCGCTCTCAAACTTTGGTTCTGCTGATGCCGAGGTAGCGGGTTCAACCCCTACTTGGTCAAACATGGTGTCTTCTCGTTCTTGACTTGGGTACGTAAATTACAAGCACCTCTTAAGTAGGAGTGGGTTCGTTCGATGACGTGGGTTGCTGGTAATAGGGAAAACTATTTCATACGCAAAAATAAGTCGAGTGCACTAGAGGAAGTGACACGTGCGTGGACTAAGATTGAGTTCAAAGCGAGCGATCCTGAAGTAGTTGACAGGAAAAAGAGGGGAGGGGGGGGGGGGGGGTTTGAAGAATTGATGTGGGTTATTTTGATAAAGTTGTGCCTCGTGGTGGAAGTAAAGTTATTCACGAATGTTGGGGTTGTCAGGAGTTAATGGAAAAGAGATATACATACGGAAGAGAAACAATGAAAGACAGATAGAGCATTTAATAAACTGCAGTAGCACTTGACCGGGAGAAAGGGGGAATTTTGAAGTGCTGATAAGGAATGTATAGGGAAAGTAAAGTTATTCACGATTGTGGGAAGCTAGCGATAGTAAATGCAGGAGAAACATAAACAGAAGATAAAGCAATGCTGGCTGAAAAGAATAATAATGAACTGGAGAAGTGCCTGATAGATAAAATAAAGAATTTCGCAATCGAAAAGAGATGGGAAGAAAATGTAGGGAATGTTATGTGGTGCATGAATGTAGGACGCCGACAGATAAGCAGAAATAGACGGAAAAACATGGAATGATAAACGGAAGTGGAGAAGAATACCACCCGAAACGAAAAAGAAACTGCTCAAATACAACAGCAGCAGACACGGGAAACAATGTACCCTCTCTAATGTCGCTATCACTGAGAGAAAGAAAACGGTTTTGGACTTTGCTCTTGTAATGTGGCATGATTATGGAAAGAATGCAGTAATGACGAGAAACCATTTGGCTGGGCTTCGTATGAGGGCAGGCTGCCAAAAGTTGAGAAACAATGACAAGTCGAGCACGTGCTGTGTGTGTTGGCGAGCTTATTCCTCTTGAGTGGAACAGTTGTATATTTAATATAACACTCCCATTGTCGCACTATTCCAGTGTTCCCCGTGGACTGAGATTGAGATGTATGTGTATTCCTAGACGTCTAGAGCGGTAATGGCGCCGAGGTGGCATAGTGGTTGGTACGTTCGCCTGCCCAGACAGTTGTCCGGGTGGAATCCTCAGCTGGAGCAGGAATATTTTTTTCGGACCTTTGCGGTTTTGGGATCGATCCAGCCTCATAAACATGGGTACCAGAAATTTGTCAGAATGTTCTGGGGTTTGTCTGAGAATGAAAGTTAACGAGGGAGGACACTGACCTCTGCATCTCGTATGCCATGATTTATAATATGTGACTTCTGCATCTCATATCTCATGATTTATAATATGTGACTTCTGCATATCATATGTCATGATTTATAATATGCGACTTCTGCATCTCATATGTCATGATTTATAATATGCGACCTCTGCATCTCATATGTCATGATTTATAATATGTGACTTCTGCATCTCATATGTCATGATTTATAATATGTGACCTTTGCATCCCATATGTCATGATTTATAATATGCGACTTCTGCATCTCATATCTCACGATTTATAATATGTAATCTCTGAATCTCATGATTTATAAAATGTGATCTATGAATCTCATATCTCATGATTTATAATATGTGATCTATGAATCTCATATCTCATGATTGATAATATGTGATCTCTGAATCTCATATCTCATGATTTATAATATATGACCCCTGCATCTCATATGCCATGATTTATAATATGTGACCTCTGCATCTTATATCTCATGAGTTATAATATGTGACCCCTGCATCTCATATGCCATGATTTATAATATGTGACCTCTGAATCTCATATCTCATGAATTATAATATGTGACCCCTGCATCTCATATGCCATGATTTATAATATGTGACCTCTGCATCTCATATCTCATGAATTATAATATGTGACCCCTGCATCTCATATGACATGATTTATAATATGCGACCTCTGCATCTCATGATTTATAATATGTGATCTCTGAATCTCATATCTTATGATTTATAATATGTGATCTCTGAATCTCATATCTCATGATTTATAATATGTGACCTCTGCATCTCATATCTCATGCATGAGTTATAATATGTGACCCCTGAATCTCATATGCCATGATTTATAATATGTGACATCTGAATCTCATATCTCATGAATTATAATATGTGACCCCTGCATCTCATACGCCATGATTTATAATATGTGACCTCTGAATCTCATACCTCATGAGTTATAATATGTGACCCCTGCATCTCATATGCCATGATTTATAATACGTGACCTCTGCATCTCATATGACATGATTTATAATATGCGACATCTGCATCTCATGATTTATAATATGTGATCTCTGAATCTCATATCTCATGATTTATAATATGTGACCTCTGCATCTCATATGCCATGATTTATAATATGTGACCTCTGCATCCCACATGCCATGATTTATAATATGTGACCTCTGCATCTCATGATTTATAATATATGACCTCTGCATCTCATACCTCATGATTTATAATATGTGATCTCTGCATCTCATATGTCATGATTTATAATATGTGACCTCTGCATCTCACATGCCATGATTTATAATATGTGACCTCTGCATCTCATATGCCATGATTTATAATATGTGACCTCTCCATCCCACATGTCATGATTTATAATATGTGACCTCTGCATTTCATATGTCATGATTTAAGACATGTTACCTTTGCATCACATATGTCATGATGCATGTGACCTCTGCATCTCATTTGTCATGATTTATAATATGTGACATCTACATCTCATAAGTCATGATTTATAATATGTGACCTCTGCATCTCATATGTCATGATTTATAATATGTGACCTCTGCATCTCATATGTCATGATTTATAATATGTGACCTTTGCATCCCATCTGTCATGATTTATAATATGTGACGTCTAACACTTCAACCCAAACGGCAGCATCTCTTGTGGGTCTGCCTTTACTTCCACACAAGGAGACGTGGTGGACAGCGGTCAGTGCGCTAGCTTGACCAGACAACGGTCGGCGTGCAATCCCAGCATGGGGAAGATTACTGTTTCTGACCAGTGCGGGTCTGGGGTTGGTCCAGCTTCATTCATTGGCTACCAGATGATTGTCTGGGGAATTATCTAGCCTGGGAAGGCGACGAGGTGGAGCATCCTCCACCTCTTTATACAGTCACCTACAATTTGTGATAGCTTTAACACGTCACACCGTGTGGAATTGTCATTTACTCCCACTTCTATTGTAATGTGTTATATATACTAATTTAAGCTGTTCTGTTCAGAATAGTTTATTTACCCACCATGTCCCCCTTTATTAATTTAAATCAAACTCTTCTGTTCATGACAGTTTATTTACCCACCACGCCCCTGTTACCGATTTAAGCTCTTCTGCTCAAAATAGTTTTCTTTTTACCCACCAAGTTTCCTTTACTAATTTTCTGCTCTAATGTTCCTGCTAGTTTATTTACCCGCCATGTCCCCTTTAATGTTTCAGTGGCTCAAGCTCAACCGATATTCTAAACAGGATATTCTAAATTACCGTGGTAGACAATCGACATTACTGTGCGAATATGTGTATTTTTCAGATTGAAGGATTTATCTAGTTATTTCACTTGTGTGATTTCTACATTATGTACCAGACGAGATGCAGCGAAATATGCCAGGCAATAAATCGTGCAATCTATTGTTTGTGTCTTCGTTATTCAAATTCACTACGGGAAAACATTGTTTTGAATTCTAAAAAGGACCTGCCAAAATGATGATGATATCCGTTTAGCATTTTGCTTTTCACCCTGTTTGTTGTTATGTCCGCGTATTAGTCTAATTTACTTTGTCTACATTGTCTCATAACTTATAACGCCGTAATGTAGTCACTGTGGTGTCTTCTGTGTGATTTGTACGTTGTTGTGCTTTCTTATGTTTATTTATCAATGAAGGCTTGTCGCGGCAATGTCCTTTGTTTTCCGTAAAGCCACCATATACTTCGTGTTTTGTGCACCCTTACATTGCTCACTATGTTCTGTTTAGTAAAATTAAACTTCTCCTAGATGATTTATTTAATCCACGACTGGCCACTCATGGTCATTGTAAGGACATACTGCCCTGATGCAAACTATACTAGAGAGAAAGATGGACAGAAATGGCGCGAGCTGAGTTGACCGGTTTCAAGGGGAGACAACATGAAATCATGGGCACGGAAGTTTTCAAATAGAATCAAATAGGGTGACTCCAGCTGAATATGTACCAGATGAGGGATCTTTCTCTCTCTCTCTCTCTCTCTCTCTCTCTCTCTCTCTCTCTCTCTCTCTCTCTCTCTCTGTGTTTTGGTTTTGTATGCTCCATGAAGATAATATTAACTTAATAGAAAGTTATATTTGTGGTGACTTTATTGCTTTGCATTTGAACAAAGCAAAATTTCTGGAAATAAATCGTTAAATCCCTAATGGAAAAATACAATACAAAGAAAGTGAAACGGTAATTTTACATGCCTTTATGTGGTGCTAGATAAAAGTAAATTGAGTTTACTGAATTTAACAGATATCACAGAAACGTTGGTTGATTGAATTTAACAGATATCACAGAAACGTGGGTTGAAAACATCAACAGCTACTCAGTTGTCCAAAGAAAGAAGGCATCTCCTTACACAAAATCGTGCGTGGAAGAACGATCACGTCCACAATGCTTCCACTGGTGGAACAGACAGACGGATGGGTGGAAAGACAAATAGACAGACAGAGAGTCGACATTTTCCAAAGGACATTAGTTTAGACATCATCTGCATATATGCACACTATAACTTACCTATCCGCTGCCTGTATCTCTTCATATGTCACAGGCTGTGTCTGATACCGCCAATCATTTCTAGCTCGATGCTGAAACCGATGCCTTTTCTCTTGGTATCTCTCAGTAGCGCTAGCCAGCTCACTGAGTTTCTCCATCAGCTGCGGCCCGGATACGGCTGTGCTACTCCTGCCCGGCTGCTCCTCCTCCTGCTTCGTGGCGGCCAAATTGACCGCGGACACGGTTACTACTGTTGAGGTGGCTGTGGTCATTGAGGAGGACATGCTGAGCTGCTGGTGGATGGTTTCATCAAATGACTTCTGATTTGTTGGTGTCATAAATCCAGATCTGTAGAGGTAATGCAGAAGAAAAGAACTAATTAATACAGATCTGTAGAAGTAATGCAGAAGTAACGAACTAATTAACACAGCTATGAAGGGGCGATGTAGAAGAAAATAACTAATTAAAACAACTCTGCAGAGGCAATGAAGTACAGAACTAATTAATGCAGATTTGTAGAAGCAACGCAGAAGTCATTTTGTTTTAACTGCCTATAGTGCTACCTTGCGGTGTAGGACAGGGGCGTCTTGAGCCTGAGGAATTAAGGCCGGCTGGCTAGTGCAGTCGCCGCGAATTGTGCAGGTAAGAGTTTTCTTTTTGCCCCGGACAGAAAAAACTCCAGACCTTACCGAGGATTCGAACGCGGGTCTCCCGAAAGAGAGCCGGGCATTCTAGCCACTCGGCCAGCCGCTCCACAAATGCAGAAGTAAAGAACTAAATTATACGGATCTGTACACGGGATGCAGAAGTAAAGAAGTAATTAATACAGATCTCTAGAGGAAATGTGGAAGTAAAGAACTTATTAATACAGATTTTTATTAGCAATGCAGAAATAAAGAACTAATTAATACAAATTTGTAGAGTCAATGCAGAAGTAAAGAACTAATTAATACAAACTAGAACATTATATACAACACTAAGAAAGAGTCAAAAAGCTTTTTTTGGTCATGTGATGAGAAGAGAGGTATTGGAGAACATCGTGACAACTGGAAAGATCGAGGGGAAGAGAGGCAGAGGCAGACCAAGAGAAATGATGCTGGATGGATTGATACGGTGGCATGGCGGAATATCAACAGCGGAGTTGATCCAGAAAACCAAAGACCGAGATATGTGGAGAGCCATGAACGCCTACGCCAGTCGGCGCGGCACTTGATGATGAGTAGGAGACAATGAAGAAGTGAAGTAGTACATTAATCCAAAGATGTAGAAGTAATGAACTAGTAAAGTAGTAAATGTATCCAAAGATGTACAAGTAATGAACAAGTAAAGTACGAGGTTAAGTTAATAAGTAAGTCACAAATGGTTGTAGAAAAATAACTAAATATGATAACAACTTGAAACCAGTTTATTTTTTATACATACATTGTCTTTTTATCTGTCAACATATTTTCCACCACCATTGATGCACTTATCCCATCGTTTTATCAGTCCTCCCAAACCGGGGGCATAGAACTGCGTGCTCTGTTTTCTAAATCATGTTTTCACTTCACACTCAACTTCGGCGTCATTCGCGAAATGTCTCCCGCCAAGGTAGGTTTTCAGCGGACCAAACAGGTGGAAATCGCTAGAGACTAAGTCGGGGCTGTAAGTTGGATGTTTCAGAACATTTCGCGAATGACGCCGAAGTTGAATGTGAAGTGAAAACGTGGCTTAGAAAACAGAGTACGCAGTTCTATGCAGCCAGTTTGGTAGGACTGATAAAACGATGGGATGAGTACATCAGTGTTGGTGGAAATTGTGTTGAGAAATAAAAGAACAATCTATGTATAAAAATAAACTGGTTTCAAGTTGTTATCATAGTTAGTTATTTTTCTACAGCCATTTGTGACTTAGTTATTAACTTACCTTCGTAGTAAATCAATTTAATTCCATATAAACAATAAGGAAGTAAAGTAGTAATTAATTCAGATTGGTATTAAATGCCGCGGTTTAGTAATACAAAATAAATAAATTAAAAAAAAACTCAAAAGACAAACAAACAAACAAACAAACAAACAAACGAACCAACGGACGCATGCACGCATGCACTTAAAAAAGTAGCTTAAACGTCGACAGGGTCGACTTCATTGCACCGGGTTTTATCTCATTTGGCTCAGTCTCATTCCGCAGCGCGGAAAGCGTCGCACAAAGCACGAACTCCGTAGCTCCATCGACGACCTCCAAGAGTCTCCGAAAATATTCACTCGTGAACCGAAAGATGCGGCTCGGAATCGAACCCACAACCTTCAGAGCCCGAGTCAAACGGCTTGACCACTTCGCCACAACGCACACGCACGCACGCACGTACGCACACACACACACACACACACACACACTGAACAACTGGAATAGAGTGGCTTAATATATCTATCTGCTGTGTTGGGCTTTTACAAAGTTAGTTGCGTGTCCTAAACAGGATGCCGCATTCAACCCCAGCATTTAATACCGCTAAGCTACAAACTCCGATTGCCTGTGGATAAGAGGAGTTTAACCACATGCGGGTTAGGATCGTTCAATATCTCAACTGTCTCGAGATAGAGAGAGTTGGGGAGACACTGCCAGTGGATAGTTTCAGATGTCACCTGTCTAGGGATAGCGAGAGTTGGGAAGACACTGTCTTAGGATAGTTTTAGATGTCAACTGTCTGGGGATAGAGAGAGTTGGGAAGACGCTGTCTTAGGATAGTTTTAGATGTCAACTGTATAGGGATAGAGAGAGTTGGGGAGACACTGTCTTAGGATAGTTTTAGATGTCAACTGTCTAGGGATATAGAGAGTTGGGAAGACGCTGCCATAGGATAGTTTTAGATGTCAACTGTCTAGGGATATAGAGAGTTGGGAAGACGCTGTCTTAGGATAGTTTTAGATGTCAACTGTATAGGGATAGAGAGAGTTGGGAAGACGCTGTCTTAGGATAGTTTTAGATGTCAACTGTCTAGGGATAGAGAGAGTTGGGAAGACGCTGCCATAGGATAGTTTTAGATGTCAACTGTCTAGGGATATAGAGAGTTGGGAAGACGCTGTCTTAGGATAGTTTTAGATGTCAACTGTCTAGGGATAGAGAGAGTTGGGAAGACGCTGTCTTAGGATAGTTTTAGATGTCAACTGTCTGGGGATAGAGAGAGTTGGGAAGACACTGTCTTAGGATAGTTTTAGATGTCAACTGTCTAGGGATAGAGAGAGTTGGGAAGACACTGTCTTATGATAGTTTTAGATGTCAACTGTCTGGGGATAGAGAGAGTTGGGAAGACACTGTCATAGGATAGTTTTAGATGTCAACTGTCTGGAGATAGAGAGAGTTGGGGAGACACTGTCATAGGATAGTTTTAGATGTCAACTGGCTGTGAAGAAGGGGCTGCAACAGAAATGGTATAGCGTGGTCGAAAGTATAGGCTACGCTCTAAGCAGTTATACGTGCGGTATAATATAAGCTGGCTACATAATGCCTCTCTTCTCATCACACAACCAAAGAAAGCTGACTGTCTCTTTTTCATAGTAGTATACATAATGTTCTAGTTTTATTAGCCTCTTCCGGGCAGTCGTTGTTAGATACTCCGCCAGTCCAAGGTTGGGCAGCAATCAGTTGTGCTAACAACGACAATAAGATGGGAGTGTATACACAGGATCTACAATGACAATAGGTTTATAAATAGCGCTTCTACATGACATAAGGTTTATAAATAGCGCTTCTACAATGTCGTAAGGTTTATAAATAGCGCTTCTATAATAACATAAGGTTTATAAATAGCGCTTCTACAATGACATAAAGTTTATAAAAACCGCTTCTACATCAGGTGCCATAACGAACAGTTTATATCTCTAATGATACATTACCAGTAAATCCAATATCCATGGGAATATGGTAGTTGTATGTAAAATCTACAAATAAACGGTAGGAAGACACACAACACACCTCTGCATACACACAACACAATTACACAGAACACACAGCAACACTTTTACCAGAGATAGCAACCATCAGTTAGGCAGCGGCATCCCCACAACACCTAGGACAACTATTTACCTGTACATTAGTGACACGCGCCACAAACTACGCACAGCGCCAATCGAGTACTCACCTTGGCCTGGATCGCGGGGTGGACAAACCCGACCTTGACTTCGGGGTCAAGGCTGCAAATTTCTCCTCCTCAATTTTGTTCTGCATGGAGTAAATCCTATCGGCCACGCTGATCCTCTTCAGGCCTTCATCGTCGTCTGCGTTCACTCCTCTCTGGGCCGCTTTTTGCAGTGAATACCTGATGAAAGGCCACATCACAGAATATACATATAGTTACCATACAACGTGTGTAATTAAATTTGGAAATTTAATATTATTCAATCCCAAGTCCACAAGTGATCTGTGAATAGCCCCTTTGAGTCCCAAACATCGCACAGTGTGTTCTCTTATATTATGTGGTCAGAGCATACTATCGCCCGTGTTTTACTAGAATCCTAAAGGGGGGCAAATAAAATTAACACTGCAGCTTCCATGAATGCCATAAGAGGCGAATACCAGTATGTTAACGGGGCTTCACCTGTATATTAATTTAACGGGAGTCTAATTGAAAATATTAAGTCTGCAGCCTACCACGAGTGTCGTAACGATCGACTAAGAAGATACCCCTCGTGTGTTACCGGGACCCTTAAGGTAACAAAGAATTGTCTCACACTGTAGCCTGCCATACAGGCCGTAAGAGGCAACAAGGGCGAATTGGGCTTGGGGCTGGCTTCTTCATCCCGTAGGAAAACTGTGGCCACATGATCCAAGGGGTCATGAACAAGTTCAAAGATAACGAAAACAGAATGACCCAGCCAACCAAGAGGACGGGAGGATCCGCTAGAAGAGGCATGATTAGCCAACCAAGAGGACGGGAGACTCCGCTAGAAGAGGCATGATTAGCCAACCAAGAGGACGGGAGGATCCGATAGAAGAGGCATGATTAGCCAACCAAGAGGACGGGAGGCTCCGCTAGAAGAGGCATGATTAGCCAACCAAGAGGACGGGAGGATCCGATAGAAGAGGCATGATTAGCCAACCAAGAGGACGGGAGGCTCCGCTAGAAGAGGCATGATTAGCCAACCAAGAGGACGGGAGGCTCCGCTAGAAGAGGCATGATTAGCCAACCAAGAGGACGGGAGGATCCGCTAGAAGAGGCATGATTAGCCAACCAAAAGGACGGGAGACTCCGCTAGAAGAGGCATGATTAGCCAACCAAGAGGACGGGAGGCTCCGCTAGAAGAGGCATGATTAGCCAACCAAGAGGACGGGAGACTCCGCTAGAAGAGGCATGATTAGCCAACCAAGAGGACGGGAGGCTCCGCTAGAAGAGGCATGATTAGCCAACCAAGAGGACGGGAGGCTCCGCTAGAAGAGGCATGATTAGCCAACCAAGAGGACGGGAGGATCCGATAGAAGAGGCATGATTAGCCAACCAAGAGGACGGGAGGCTCCGCTAGAAGAGGCATGATTAGCCAACCAAGAGGACGGGAGGCTCCGCTAGAGGAGGCATGATTAGCCAACCAAGAGGACGGGAGGATCCGCTAGAAGAGGCATGATTAGCCAACCAAGAGGACGGGAGACTCCGCTAGAAGAGGCATGATTAGCCAACCAAGAGGACGGGAGGCTCCGCTAGAAGAGGCATGATTAGCCAACCAAGAGGACGGGAGGCTCCGCTAGAAGAGGCATGATTAGCCAACCAAGAGGACGGGAGGCTCCGCTAGAAGAGGCATGATTAGCCAACCAAGAGGACGGGAGGATCCGCTAGAAGAGGCATGATTAGCCAACCAAGAGGACGGGAGGCTCCGCTAGAAGAGGCATGATTAGCCAACCAAGAGGACGGGAGGATCCGCTAGAAGAGGCATGATTAGCCAACCAAGAGGACGGGAGGATCCGCTAGAAGAGGCATGATTAGCCAACCAAGAGGACGGGAGGATCTGCTAGAAGAGGCATGATTAGCCAACCAAGAGGACGGGAGGATCCGCTAGAAGAGGCATGATTAGCCAACCAAGAGGACGGGAGGATCCGCTAGAAGAGGCATGATTATCCAACCAAGAGGACGGGAGGATCCGCTAGAAGAGGCATGATTAGCCAACCAAGAGGACGGGAGGATCCGCTAGAAGAGGCATGATTAGCCAACCAAGAGGACGGGAGGATCCGCTAGAAGAGGCATGATTAGCCAACCAAGAGGACGGGAGGATCCGCTAGAAGAGGCATGATTAGCCAACCAAGAGGACGGGAGGATCCGCTAGAAGAGGCATGATTAGCCAACCAAGAGGACGGGAGGATCCGCAAGAAGAGGCATGATTCATGCGGAGCAAGCCACAGAGAGTCCGGATAGCAGACTGTCTTCCAAAAGAAATAAGAGGAAGATCTATCATTCCCACGCGTGCTCCGTATCCTCGTTCCACAGCCAGCGAAGAGTTATACTACTAATCGTTACAACAGCCATCTGATTGAACGTTCTCCTGCTCTCCCCTCTAAGTTTTGAGATTCGTCCAGAACCCCTGCCGGTCCCCCGCCATATCACCCTCTCCACATACGAGTACTCAGTCTGTTCCAACGCTTTCCCCACCTGGTCCCACAAACGCCTGACCACCTCTCCCTTGTCCATAGGTAATCTACCACAAGAGGTGTATTCTCTACCAGCCTATCAGTTTGTGCATTCCCCCTCACGTGAAGAGAAGTAGAATTAGAAATGAACAATGTGGGAAGGGCATGGGCAGAGCTGCATGGGACAGCTAAAGGTAAGAAGGCTTGGGATGAGTGGGTTGAGGCCCCTATGCCCCAATGAAAGATAGAGAGCCAAAGAAGAAGAAAATAAATCTGTCTTTCCCGGTGGCAACTTCCGTTGTGTATGTCATCTCTCCAAAAATAATGTACTCGTCATTTTTAAAAATGGTTATACCTCTTACCCTCGAAAGTAAAAGCCTTTTCTTAAAATACGACAAGTGAGTTCGACAAAGGTAACACTAATACATAGTCTCACGTTTTGTTTGTAGTCTTTTCAAGGCGAAAACAAACACAGGAAAAATATCTTAACTGATTCTGTGAATAATGAAACCAAATAATAATAATAATAATGATGATGATGATGATGATGATGATGATGATGATGATGATGATGATGATGATGATGATGATGATGATGATGAGGATGATGATGATGATGATGATGATGATGATAATAATAATAATAATAATAAGCAGGTTTGGCCCAAACATGGTGCACAATCACAAGAAAAAAAAATATTATAGTGTAACTTTTCGTTCACTGAGCATTCAAACCACGAAATAAAACAAATAACACGATGGGCGCAGTATGGCGATATATCATCCCTCTGTCCACGTGTGGCTATATATATTATCTTTCGGCACTGAATCCATTAAAGAAACGGTGAAAACAATCATGATGACCATTTATCAGAAGATATTAAATACAGAACAGTAGCCGA
The DNA here is from genome assembly GCA_963921405.1 of Cepaea hortensis. Lineage (NCBI taxonomy): Eukaryota > Metazoa > Mollusca > Gastropoda > Stylommatophora > Helicidae > Cepaea > Cepaea hortensis. The sequence continues at coordinate 38,654,632 of OY992879.1, forward strand.
AAGATTGGACCTAGTCTTTGATAATACCTTCTCCAAAGAAAGGAATTACAATATTTGCGACAACCACCAAACCATTGGCTTTGTCAGTCACACACGTAAAGTCGAGGTAAGAGCAATTGTAACAATGATCAAACAGAAATCAGACATGTTTTAGAACAGGCTAGTTTTAGTCCAAATACAAGTTCCTCCGTGGCGGAGAGGTTAAGTCTCCTGGATCGTGCTACAAAAGTTTGTGGGTTCGTTTCCTGACTCCGTCTTTCTGTTCACTGGTGTAAGTTTCTCGGAGACTTATGGGGGTCATTGCTTCAGCTACGGAGTTGGTGCTTCCCTCGACGCTTTCGGCAGGCCGCCCCGGAGGAAGAGACCGAGCCATGTGGGGGTAAAACCAGGTGCAATAAAGTCGATTCTCTTGCCTTTCATTTATTTTTCCCTTTGAACTTAAGAACAAATGTGAAGTATTAGAGTGGACTACACATGTTTTATGGGAGGTTTGCACATATAGTCAAGGAAAGACAAAACACATGCCTATGTTAGAGACAAAACAAATACTTTGTAGGCCATCAAGAACCACTTCTATAAGTGGTGACACGTAGAAAGCTTGCCTGGTTTGGGCATGTGCCATATCATGACACCCTCTCAAAGGTAATTCTCCAGGGAACAGCTGAGGGCAGACGAAGAAGAGGAAAGCAGAGACAATCCTGGACTAATAACAGACAGCGTGGACAGGGTGTAGTACTCCCTCACTTATGGGTTGGTGAGGACAGTGCTCCATGTTGAGGACAGAGAGCGGTAGAGGACTGGTCACTGATGCCTCCATCTTGATACCCTTTTACAAGGCCTGTCCTGGGTTAGGAAATGTGATTACATGACGATAGTATGAAGTAGCAAAAGCCATTGGAAATAACTGTCTACCACGCTTTAATCGCGTGTTGAAACTAAAATAAGACCCTAACATAAAACAACAGATTCAGTGCCAAGCTAACAGTAGGTTTGTACCAAATATGTTACATAATAAAATGAACAAATAAATTTCCATTCACTGCGCACTGAAATTGCGGAAGATACCACGCAACAAAATAAATAAAACGATGACCCTAATATGGCGATATATCGTCCTTCTGTCCAAATGGGCGGTCACATATGTCGGTATGTTATCTTTCGGCATGGAATAAATTAAAAGATCATCAACACTCTGAGCATTCAGTGTGAGAAACTCTCCGTCTGTGCCCAGTTATCGGAGTCTTGTTCCGGGTTTCTTTGATGCAATGTGTGCACTGACCTTTGAGTCGGCTCCTGTTGCATCGTATCATTTTCACAAAATCCGGTCTGGAATAAACAATGTCTCGTCAATGTAAACATAAGAGTACGGGACTTATTTCTCAGCAAATGAAACAATAGGAGTTACTGTAGCTCAATTGTCTACACCAGGGGACATAACTGAAACATTCAGTAATGAGAAGCTTGCAATAATTGAAAATAATGATGTCCCTTGTATGAGAAACGATAAACAATCATTGTATTTAATAGGTAGCGACAATGAAATGATTCATTGTTAACACGTTGAAGCTAAAGAAATAATTCAAATAATGACAACAAATAACAAAGAGAAACCATTTCAACAAAGACAACAGAGAACCTAGATAAATAACTTATATATGGACAACAGAGAACTTAGATAAATAATTTACATAAGGACAACAGAGAACCCAGATAAATATTTCAAATAATTACAACAGAGAACGCAACATATTCCTAAAATATAGTGCAGACGAGTAATTTCAGATACCACCGAGCTACACGTAAAACTGTCAGCATATGAAACAGCTACAGATAAGGGAGGAGAGCAGACAACAAGACTAGAAGAAAGATAAATGTGTGCCTACTGTTGTCTCCAAGTTCAAATTACCATCTGAACAAGAATAAGTAGAAGAAGAATGATCGTTATGAGAGGAAGAACAAGAAGAGGGCGATGAAGACGAAGAGAAGGAATAAATCACAATGTACACATTGGGGAACCCTTATTGTGACATGCACACGGATTCTGCACATTCATTGAACCCCGGGGAGCACTGGAGACAGAACAGAGCTCTGAAGACAGGGTAGAGTACTAGAGACATACTAGAGCACTGGAGGCAGGTTAGAACACTGGACACATGCTAGAACCCTGGAGGCAGGTTAGAGCACTGGAGACATGCTAGAGCACTGGAGACATGCTAGAGCACTGGAGACAGGCTAGAACACTGGAGACAGGTTAGAGCACTGGAGACATGCTAGAGCACTGGATACAGGTTAGAACACTGGAGACATGCTAGAGCACTGGAGACATGCTAGAGCACTGGAGGCATGCTAGAGCACTGGAGACAGGTTAGAACACAGGAGACATGCTAGAGCACTGGAGACATGCTAGAACACTGGAGACATGCTAGAGCACTGGAGGCAGGTTAGAACACTGGAGACATGCTAGAGCACTGGAGGCAGGTTAGAACACTGGAGACATGCTAGTATACTGGAGACATGCTAGAGCACTGGAGACATGCTAGAACCCTGGAGGCAGGTTAGAGTACTGGAGACACGCTAGAGCACTGGAGACATGCTAGAGCACTGGAGATATGCTAGAGCACTGGAGGCAGGTTAGAACACTGGAGACATGCTAGTATACTGGAGACATGCTAGAGCACTGGAGACATGCTAGAGCACTGGAGACATGCTAGAGCACTGGAGGCAGGTTAGAACACTGGAGACAGGTTAGAGCACTGGAGACACGCTAGAGCACTGGAGACATGCTAGAGCACTGGAGACATGCTAGAGCACTGGAGACATGCTAGAGCACTGGAGACATGCTAGAGTACTGGAGGCAGGTTAGAGCACTGGAGACATGCTAGAGCACTGGAGACATGCTAGAGCACTGGAGACATGCTAGAACCCTGGAGGCAGGTTAGAGTACTGGAGACACGCTAGAGCACTGGAGACATGCTAGAGCACTGGAGACATGCTAGAGCACTGGAGACATGCTAGAGCACTGGAGGCAGGTTAGAACACTGGACACATGCTAGAACCCTGGGGGCAGGTTAGAACACTGGAGACATGCTAGAGTACTGGAGGCAGGTTAGAACACTGGACACATGCTAGAACCCTGGAGGCAGGTTAGAACACTGGAGACATGCTAGAGTACTGGAGACATGCTAGAGCTCTGGAGACAGAACAGAGCACTGAAGACAGGGTAGAGTACTAGAGACATGCTAGAGCACTGGAGGCAGGTTAGAACACTGGACACATGCTAGAACCCTGGAGGCAGGTTAGAACACTGGAGACATGCTAGAGTACTGGAGACATGCTAGAGCACTGGAGACAGAACAGAGCACTGAAGACAGGGTAGAGTACTAGAGACATGCTAGAGCACTGGAGGCAGGTTAGAACACTGGACACATGCTAGAACCCTGGAGGCAGGTTAGAACACTGGAGACATGCTAGAGTACTGGAGACATGCTAGAGCACTGGAGACATGCTAGAGCACTGGAGACAGGTTAGAACACTGGAGACATGTTAGAGCACTGGAGACATGCTAGAGCACTGGATACAGGTTAGAACACTGGAGACATGCTAGAGCACTGGAGACATGCTAGAGCACTGGAGACATGCTAGAGCACTGGAGGCATGCTAGAGCACTGGAGACAGGTTAGAACACTGGAGACATGCTAGAACACTGGAGACATGCTAGAGCACTGGAGGCAGGTTAGAACACTGGAGACATGCTAGAGTACTGGAGACATGCTAGAGCACTGGAGACATGCTAGAACCCTGGAGGCAGGTTAGAGTACTGGAGACACGCTAGAGCACTGGAGACATGCTAGAGCACTGGAGACATGCTAGAGCACTGGAGACATGCTAGAGCACTGGAGGCAGGTTAGAACACTGGACACATGCTAGAACCCTGGAGGCAGGTTAGAACACTGGAGACATGCTAGAGTACTGGAGGCAGGTTAGAACACTGGACACATGCTAGAACCCTGGAGGCAGGTTAGAACACTGGAGACATGCTAGAGTACTGGAGACATGCTAGAGCTCTGGAGACAGAACAGAGCACTGAAGACAGGGTAGAGTACTAGAGACATGCTAGAGCACTGGAGGCAGGTTAGAACACTGGACACATGCTAGAACCCTGGAGGCAGGTTAGAACACTGGAGACATGCTAGAGTACTGGAGACATGCTAGAGCACTGGAGACAGAACAGAGCACTGAAGACAGGGTAGAGTACTAGAGACATGCTAGAGCACTGGAGGCAGGTTAGAACACTGGAAAACATGCTAGAACCCTGGAGGCAGGTTAGAACACTGGAGACATGCTAGAGTACTGGAGACATGCTAGAGCACTGGAGACATGCTAGAGCACTGGAGACATGCTAGAGCACTGGAGACAGGTTAGAACACTGGAGACATGCTAGAGCACTGGAGGCAGGTTAGAACACTGGAGACATGCTAGAGCACTGGAGACATGCTAGAGCACTGGAGACATGCTAGAACCCTGGAGGCAGGTTAGAGTACTGGAGACACGCTAGAGCACTGGAGACATGCTAGAGCACTGGAGACATGCTAGAGCACTGGAGACATGCTAGAGCACTGGAGGCAGGTTAGAACACTGGACACATGCTAGAACCCTGGAGGCAGGTTAGAACACTGGAGACATGCTAGAGTACTGGAGGCAGGTTAGAACACTGGACACATGCTAGAACCCTGGAGGCAGGTTAGAACACTGGAGACATGCTAGAGTACTGGAGACATGCTAGAGCTCTGGAGACAGAACAGAGCACTGAAGACAGGGTAGAGTACTAGAGACATGCTAGAGCACTGGAGGCAGGTTAGAACACTGGACACATGCTAGAACCCTGGAGGCAGGTTAGAACACTGGAGACATGCTAGAGTACTGGAGACATGCTAGAGCACTGGAGACAGAACAGAGCACTGAAGACAGGGTAGAGTACTAGAGACATGCTAGAGCACTGGAGGCAGGTTAGAACACTGGAAAACATGCTAGAACCCTGGAGGCAGGTTAGAACACTGGAGACATGCTAGAGTACTGGAGACATGCTAGAGCACTGGAGACATGCTAGAGCACTGGAGACATGCTAGAGCACTGGAGACAGGTTAGAACACTGGAGACATGCTAGAGCACTGGAGACATGCTAGAGCACTGGAGACATGCTAGTGCACTGGAGGCAGGTTAGAACACTGGAGACATGCTAGAACCCTGGAGGCAGGTTAGAACACTGGAGACATGCTAGAACCCTGGAGGCAGGTTAGAGTACTGGAGACACGCTAGAGCACTGGAGACATGCTAGAGCACTGGAGGCAGGTTAGAACACTGGAGACATGCTAGAGCACTGGAGGCAGGTTAGAACACTGGAGACATGCTAGAACCCTAGAGGCAGGTTAGAACACTGGAGACATGCTAGAGTACTGGAGGCAGGTTAGAACACTGGAGGCATGCTAGAGCACTGGAGGCAGGTTAGAACACTGGAGACACGCTAGAGCACTGGAGGCAGGTTAGAACACTGGAGACACGCTAGAGCACTGGAGGCAGGTTAGAACACTGGAGACACGCTAGAGCACTGGAGACACGCTAGAGCACTGGAGACAGGGTAGAGTACTGGAGACATGCTAGAGCACTGGAGACATGCTAGAGCACTGGAGACATGCTAGAGCACTGGGGACATGCTAGAGCACTGGACACATGCTAGAGCACTGGAGACATGCTAGAGCACTGGGGACATGCTAGAGCACTGGACACATGCTAGAGCACTGGAGGCAGATTAGAACACCGGAGACATGCTAGAGCACTGGAGGCAGGTTAGAACACTGGAGACACGCTAGAGTACTGGAGACATGCTAGAGCACTGGAGACAGGGTAGAGTACTGGAGACATGCTAGAGCACTGGTGACATGCTAGAGCACTGGAGACGTTGCTAGAGCACTGGAGACATGCTAGAACACTGGAGACATGCTAGAACACTGGAGACATGCTAGAGCACTGGAGACATGCTAGAGCACTGGAGACATGCTAGAGCACTGGGGACATGCTAGAGCACTGGAGACATGCTAGATCACAGGAGACATGCTAGAGCACTGGAAACATGCTAGAGCACTGGAGACATGCTAGAGCACTGGAGACATGCTATACAACTGGAGACATGCTAGAGCACTGGAGACATGCTAGAGCACTGGAGACATGCTAGAGCACTGGGGACATGCTAGAGCACTGGAGACTTGCTAGAGCACTGGAGATATTCTAGAGCACTGGAGGCATGCTAGAACACTGGAGACATGCTAGAGCACTGGAGACAGGTTAGAGCACTGGAGACATGCTAGAGTACTGGAGACATGCTAGAGCACTGGAGACAGGTTAGAGCACTGGAGACATGCTAGAGTACTGGAGACATGCTAGAGTACTGGAGACAGGCTATAACCCTGGAGTCAGGTTAGAGTACTGGAGACATGCTAGAGTACTGGAGACATGCTAGAGCACTGGAGACAGGCTAGAACCCTGGAGGCAGGTTAGAGTACTGGAGACATGCTAGAGTACTGGAGACATGGTGGAGCACTGGAGACAGGTTAGAACACTGGAGACATGCTAGAGCACTGGAGACATGCTAGAGCACTGGAGACAGGCTATAACCCTGGAGTCAGATTAGAGTACTGGAGACATGCTAGAGTACTGGAGACATGCTAGAGCACTGGAGACAGGCTAGAACCCTGGAGGCAGGTTAGAGTACTGGAGACATGCTAGAGCACTGGAGACAGGCTAGAGCACTGGAGACATGCTAGAACACTAGAGATAGTGTAGAGTACTGGAGACAGGTTAGAACACTGGAGACATGCTAGAACACTGGAGACAGGCTAGAACACTGGAGACAGGTTAGAGCACTGGAGACAGGTTAGAACACTGGAGACAGGTTAGAACACTGGTGACAGGTTAGAGCACTGGAGGCATGCTAGAGCACTGGAGACATGCTAGAGTACTGGAGACGCGCTAGAGTACTGGAGACATACTAGAGCACTGGAGACAGGGTAGAGTACTGGAGACATGCTAGAGCACTGGGGACATGCTAGAGCACTGAAGACGTTGCTAGAGCACTGGAGACATGCTAGAGCACTGGAGACATGCTAGAGCACTGGAGACATGCTAGAGCACTGGAGACTTGCTAGAGCACTGGAGACATGCTAGAGCACTGGACACAGACAAGAACACTGGAGACATGCTAGAGCACTGGAGCACTGGAGACCGGGTAGAGTACTAGAGACATGGTGGAGCACTGGAGACCGGGTAGAGCACTGGAGACATGATAATCACTGCAAAAATGGTAGAGCACTGCAGACCGCGTAGAGCACCGGAAACATAATAGAACATTGGAGGCAGGGTAGAGCAGTGGAGACAGGGTAGTTTCGTAGTTATTAGACTAACTTCCCAAGCCAGTGGCACGCGTTCAATTCCCAACAATTTCGTTTTTTCAACCACCGTTGATCTAGGGTTGACCAAGTCCCATAAACTGCAAGGTAATTTTCAGAATTTTCAACGCATTGTTTGAGAAACAAGGGAAGGTTTATGTAGGGAACTGACCACACCACATATTTATGCAGTGACCTAGACTATGGGAAGGTCCAACTATTTAGCCTGGAGTCACGGTATTCTTGTGGCTAGACTCTCCGCCGCCGGCTCGATGGTCGTGGCTTCCAACCCCATGTCCACTGTGAAGATTACCTGGCCTCCCAAGTCGACCCAGGTTAACATGGTTGTTAGCAATAATAGGATGTCAGAGGAAAACAGTATTAGGCAGGGAATTTCCCATCCTACTGCTTTATTCCTTGACCTAGTATATAGAAAGGCCAAACACGTCACGCCCATATTGCTGTTGCACCTCTCTCCCTCCCAACTCCCCCCCCCCTTTGTTTTTCCTCAAGCCTGGATGGACAGTTCCCTTCTTAATACTCTTTTCTTCCCAATAAATCTGAATACTTTCTTATGGTAGAGGTTGCTGTTGTTTTTGTTATTGTTGTAGAATACATCTTCGTGATCCCTCAAGGTTTATGTATTGCCCTAATACATAGCCCCTCCATTATTATTATTATTATTATTATTATTATTATTATTATTATTATTATTACCTTAATTGTGACTTCTCCAGATTACTTTTATGTTTCATTATCCATGACTTCTCTATGTGTATGACCTTTTTAACCTTATCCATAACTTCATGTTTTTTTCTTTCTTTTTTTTTAAAAACTCCTCGTCAGCGTCATTTCTATGTTCATTTCCCCCCGTTATCCGTAACTTCTCCAGATAATTTGTTACATATGTACAGTGTGAAAGGCTAGAACTAATCTGGGGTCCATCAAGGACTGGCCTAGCACAACAGGTGATATTACACGGCAGATAATGTACACAGATAATGGCACATACTGAACTGTGGTGACAGACACAGGGGGTTTATCACTAGATACGAGAAGAGACCTCGACATAAGACTCAAGTTGTCATCTTCATCAAGTGAATTGCTGATTGGTTATATCGAGTCAATCCTGATGTTAGGAAGCGAATCATTGACAATCAGCTGATTCAAAACAATGTTTTCCCGTAGTGAATTTGAATAAAGCGGACACAAATAATAGATGCACGATTTATAGCCTGGCATATTTCGCTGCATCTCGTCAGGTACATACTGCAGAAACCACACAACATAAACTGAATCAGTAGTTTAGTTAGCTAAATATACCTGTTTTTATAGACGAAAGATGACAGCACCCTGGGTATAAATAAAGTGGAGACATCTTGAAAGAAGTAAGCTCATAAAGAAATAGATCTCGACAGAAGACAATGTTGTCATCATTATCACATGAATTGCTGACAGATTATATAGAGTCAATCCTGATGTAGGGAAGTGAATCATTGTCAATCAGCAGGTTTGTGAGAAAGTATGTGGGAGATGAAGGGGTGTGATTTTATAAACGAACGTGAGAGCACCCTGTGCACATGAAAAGAGTAGTGAAGATATCTTGAAAGAAATTAACTCACAAAGAAAACTAGCTACTCGCATCAGATGAGGACATTCATTCTACCACCTATACCGTCTTTCGCAATGAATCATGGACAGGCATGGCCATGCGATCATCATCATCATCATCATCATCATCATCATCATCATCATCATCATCATCATCATTATCAGCATAATCATTTAGGGTTATTTGCAGACGCCACTCTTATCTCGGCCCATCAAAAAGATGCCAGTTCTCCTGCCTCATGCAATGTCATGTACAAGATTCTGCAATGTCCTTGACCCATCTGTGTACTTCTTCCTCGTCTACTATGTTAAGTGTGTCACGCCCACATAGCTATTGACTAACACTCCCCATACAGTACCACACTTTCAAGTCGCTTGGGTGAGAAAGTACCCTACAATGTGCTACTCTGGCTACGGCAAAGAGCACCCCAGAGGTTCCCACATGTTGGATAATGTTTCCCAAGAGCTGTGTTTGCCACCGTGAGGGTACCGTCCTTTACGGCGGAGGTCGTAAGGAAGGAGGAAAAGAACAACAACCTGACGTACCCATTACATTCCACCAAAAGAAAAGAATAATCGAATCAGTTAGAAGACCACCAATCCCTACTCAAGACGACTACCACGTTATGGACAGACCAGAACGGGTCATTATTCTGCGCCTCAGAACAGGACACAATAGATTACGCAACCACATTTATACAAAATTCAAGATTGGTGACTCAGCCATGTGCACATGTGGTTTGGCGTCGCAGACAGCAGAGCCCAAACTACAACAGCGAACCTTCTGGCCTAGAGAGACAGCAGTGGAAGATAAACTCTATGGACCGCTGAATGAACCAAAAAAGACTTAGATTCATACAAGAGACAACATTGCAGTTATAGACATATTTCAAGCGAACGAAAGAAGAAGAAGAAGACGGCAGAGGTCCATTTTAGATTTTTCCCTTTGACGAGTTACAAGACAATGGTGGCGATTCTCAAATTATCCAGTACTTTTCACAGCACACTAAACGAAAATGCTTGTCCTTATAAACAATTTTACCTTCTGAACGAGAAGTTAACAATGAAGCCCAACTGACCGGTGTTTTGACACTACCCACCACCACGTCATCAGTGCACCGGAAGTTTACGCGCGAGCGCGATAAACCCCTCAGCCACGCTGACCTCCAAAAAGGCGCTAGTGGAATTTTAAAGAAGCAACGAAGTGCAGCAATCACGCAAGACCTAGAGTCTTCTGTGGACTCTTCTTTCCCGTGTCATTGTTATACCTTTCAGTGTTAGGTTACGGAAGGTCTCTCGGTTCAGGTCCTTGTATAGTGTGTACAAACAGCTGTTTCTACTTCTGCCGCTCGGATAATCCATCGCTATACACAATAAAATAGAGGCAAAGGTGTGTTTTGGTCATGTAAAGAGCAGAGAGGCATCGGAGAACAACTTGAAGACAGGAAAGATAAGAGGTAGCAGAGGCAGACCGAGGGAAATAGCAGACCGTTGGGGGCCTAAGACGATGACATAGAGGGATATCAACAGAACTGATCTAGAACACCCTAGGCCGAGATCTGTGAGACACCTGAATGCCGACACCGCTTTGCACAGCACGTGATGATGATGACATGTTAAACCATTTGAACTGCTGCTTATCAAAGACATATATTGCTAGCATTGCAATAACTTGCTTCTTGCTGCCAACATTTCTGATCAAGTCTCATCCTGCAGTTAACCAGTTTTCAAAAGGCAGACGGATCGACTTCATTGCACCGCGTTTATCCCATTTAGATTGGTCTCTTTCCGCAGGGCGACTTGCCGAAAGCGTCGCACAAAGCACCACCTCCGTAGCTCCAGCGACGACTCCCAGGCGTCTCCGAGAAAATTGCACTCGTGAACCGAACGATGTGGCGCTGAATGGAACCCACAACCTTCGAACTGCGCGACAGGCGGTGTAAACACATGGCCACGAGATTCCTTGCCCTATCCTGCTCTCGAAGGCATGCCCTCTCTGCAGCTACAACTGTGTTCTTGTATTTCCCTCAGCAACTATCGAGTTATGTGGCGCACTGTGGTGTCATCATTTTAGTATAATGTGTGTTTAACAACGCTCTTGAGGTCGAAGACACACACAATTTACCAACGAACTCACTGTCCTGAGGACACGACCTGCTATGGTACTTTACAAAATAGGCCATCGGAGCTGTCAAGACCAGCACAGGAATTACATTCATAAGACCTTGGGCAGCGGTCGCGTTGGCGTAATGGCTTGGACATTACGTTGAAGGGTGCGGTCGGGTGAGGTTTCGATGCCAGGTCTCGGCGTTCGCTACGGGAATGAAAGCCTAGTAACAACAGTGGGCAAGTACTCAAAAGATGTCTGCATTTATCACCTCTAACAGCAAAAGTCCAACTCCCGGTCTTCATGTGGCGAAACTGTTTAGACTAACAGGAGGAGAGGCGACGGCGAGTCTATGGTGTCGTAAAACCAGACTGCTCTGGTAATCCTTAAACATACATGCAGATAATCCCGTCGTACATACATACGTATCTAAACTCGAGTAAGACCACAGTCTACCCCAGCAAAAAAGATGCTGAAATTGGAGGCAACCAGCCAGAAGGCGAACCGTAGCATTCAAGATGATCACACAAACGCAATAGAAATATGCCAATATCTGCAAAACAAGATGGTGCTCGGTCTGTGATGTACTCTTAGGCATGTGCAGTAAAAAACAACAACAACAGCAACATTACATAGACATTTCAAACGAATGAAAAAAAAGTAGAGGAAGAACAAAACCTAAGTTAATTAATTGCCTTACTGGTACAAGCATGCATAATCTCAAACATTCCTTCATGCTAACACTCACCTTAGATTCTCTTCAATTTCTTCGGCTGCAGACAATGGTCTTGGCCTCCGCACAAGTTCACTCACTTCATCCTTCTTCTCCTCCGCCTCATCTATGACATCTCCATCACCCAGCATCTGCTTTCTCTGCATGAGGATCTTGGCCAGCTGAGGATCAATCACTGGGAAGCTGCTACTGCCAGCTGCCTCCGTAGTATCGTGTTTGTTCAATGACGTATTCCTCTTGAGTATTCCTTTCCGCTTTTCCATGGACTCTGTTCTGGTCACCGTGGCCTCTTTAAATGAAGATGCTCGTCTAACTTCAGCAGTGCTGCTGGTTGCTATTTCTGAGCTGGCATGCGATGTCTGCAGTCCCGGGGAAGACACAGATGTTGTCAATGTCGATGAAACAGAGAAAGTTGATGTGACATCAGCGGACTGTAGATAAGTGCTGGACGCATTAGTGACACTCGCTTCTGGTTTGGATTCACGTTCTAATGAACCTCTGGGCTTTACCACAGGATATTCTCTGTGTTGTGATGTGTCTGTATCCGTGCTGGGTGTGACTGAAGCATCTCTAGGAGGACTCAAATCACGTTTCCTCACTGAACTGTTTGTTGAGGCAACACCATGTGATGCTGACATGTCACTGGTAGAAGATTCACCCTGCTTGGATATTAAATCCAAGTTTGTGTCGGAGTTCTTCGTCGTGCCGATCGACACTTGTGCTGTTGTTGTGACAGAAGAATCAGCTTGTTTACTGACATTTACTTCAGCGACAATTGCCTTAGGCTTGCTGTCTGATCTATTATCAGAAGCAACATGCCCTGATGCTGAACTGTGCGGAGTGACAAGTTCATTGTTTTCGGAAATTAAATCTAGGTTCGTGTTCTTGGGTTTCCCCGCTCCCGTTTTTGCTGTTGTTGTGACCGAGGTGGCATCACCTTGTTTAATTATATTCTCTTTGGCAGAAGGTAGTTCAAGTTTGCTCTCTGAGCTGTTCGTAGACGCAACACGTTGTGATGCCGACATGTCAATTAAAGGTATTTCACTTTGCTTCGAAATTAAATCTATGTCTGTTTTGGGGCTCTTCGTTTTGTCCACAAGCACTTTTTCTGCTGTTTTGTCGGAAGTATTAACTTGTGTGCTTACATTTACTTCTACAGCCCGAATGTCAGGTTTACTCTCTAAACTGATCTGAGAGGCAACATTTGACGATGGCAACTTGTCAATGATGACAGACTCTTTAAGCTTGGAAACTAAGTCTAGGACTGTATTAGGATTCTTAGTTGTATCCATTGCCACTTTTGCTGCTGTTGTGACAGAAGCGCCGGTTTGCTTGCTTAGTTCAGCAACACGAATGACAGGTTTACTCTCTGAACTGCTCTGAGAAGCAACATGTGATGATGCTAACTTGTCACTGATGACTGTATGTCTGGAAACTAAATCTAGCTCTGCGTTCGAGTTCTTCGTATTATCTGTTGTCACTTTTGCTGCTACTGTGACAGAAGCATCAACTTGCTTGCTTACTTCAGCATCATGACTGCCAGGCTTACTCTCTAAACCTTTCTGAGAAGCAACATGTGATGATGATGATTTGTCACTGATGACAGACTCTGTATGCTTGGAAACTAAATCTAGCTCTGCGTTTGAGTTCTTCGTATTATCTGTTGTCACTTTTGCTGCTACTGTGACAGAAGCATCAACTTGCTTGCTTACTTCAGCAACACGAATGACAGGTTTACTCTCTGAACCTTTCTGAGAAGCAACATGTGATGATGCCGATTTGTCACTGATGACAGACGCTGTATGCTTGGAAACTAAATCTATGTCTGTGTTAGGGTTCTTCGCTTTATCCATTGACACTTTTGCTTTTGTTGTGAGAGAGGCATCAACTTGCTTGCTTACATTTACTTCAACAGCAAGAATGCCAGGTTTGCTATCTGAAGCTCTCTGAGAAGCAACATGTGATGATGCTAACTTGTCACTGATGACTATATGCCTGGACACTAAATCAGGATCTGTGTTCTTGTTCTTCGAATTATCTATTGGCTCTATAGCTGCTGTTGTGACAGAAGAACCAACTTGCTTGCTTACTTCAGCAGCACGACTGCCTGGTTTGCTCTCTAGACTGCTCTGATAAGCAAAACATGATGATGCTAACTTGTCACTGATGTCGGACTCTTTATGCTTTGAAACTAAATCTACAACTGTATTAGGGTTCTTCGCTTTATCCATTGCCACCTTTCCTGTTGTTGTGACAGAAGTATGAGCATTCTTTGCTATATGCAATGCTGCAGCTTGTTTCTCTTGCTTGCTCTCTGAACTAGTCGTAGGAAAGACATGTCGCGAAGCCAACCTCTCACTGGTAAGAGGTTGATTATACTTGGAAATTAAATCTAAATTAACGCTGTGGCTCTTGGTTTTGTCAACCAGCATGGTAGCTGAGGGACCTGCATCATCTTGCTTTGTTATAGTCGCTTCAGTATGCACCAAAGCTGTACTCTGAGAAGTAGTCTTTGCGTCTTTGTATTTATCTCCTAAGGCAGAAAGTCTCTGTCTTTGACCCTGGACATCTGCAGACTCCACTGAAAGACTTTGACTTTTGCTTGATGCTGTGCGACTGTGCTGTCCACTCAAAGCAGCTGGTATCCCAATATCTGCTTTAGACTCAGTGTGACCTACGCCAACTTTAGAAGGCTCAACAGTTCTCAAGGGTGAAGTCTCTTTCTCGTTGTGAGAAGCATCAATGCTCCGTCCAGCCCATTTTCGAGTCATAAACTCAGAACGAAAGCTGGGACTCTTTTCAACAACAGTCGATGCTTCTGGCAAAGCTGATTTAAGACTGCTATTGCTTTCAGAATGACCCGCTGACTTTATATCCTCCCGCCTTGAAGGCAGCTTAAGACTTTGCGTTCTGTCTGGAGTCTTTCGTACATCTGACTCTTCACTGGATGTGATAACTTCCTTGGCTTCCTGACGCCTCACAAGACTTCTCCTCTTTGGAATTCCACTGACCACGGAAGCGCCGACTTCCGTGTCAGACTTTTCAGAGTTGGATTCAGATCCGGAAAACTTCTGGAGGAGTTGGCTAAAGTCAGTGGATTTCCTGGCAATTTTAATTGGGGCCACCTCATTACTTGCCTCTGTCGTTGGCTTAGGGCCCGGTGTTGATGAGGTTTCTGTGGTAGCAACCGTATTCTGCATGAACTTCTGTCTGGTGGCAGTAAGCTGTTGAAGAAATGCCACCATTAGTCACAGCAAGATCAGGGAATTTATAACATGGTTTAAACATAACACCCAGCCTGTGGTAAAATGTTGCGGTTGTAGCGTAGTGGCTAGACGCTAGCTCGCCGGAGGGGTGGTCATGGGTTTTATCTGCATCGGGCTGGGTTAACATTTATAAAATCCACCTGGACTCCCAGGTCAACCCAGCCAAAAATGTGTACCAGAAAATCTAGCAGAAGTTAAAGCGGACGGGGTAAAACTAACCCCGTCAGGCACCGAATACCGACTGATCTATAGAAATAAGGACTTACATCTAGCGCCATATGCCCATTAAGCTTTAAGGATTGTGAAAGGTTAATTTACTTTACGTTTACTGTTGTAAAATCTTCTGCCTCTTCTTCCTATTCTTCGTGTATCTTTCGAGACGACTGGGTTACACTTGGTTATGAAGCTCAGAAGTCACCGTGTCCTACTTGGGTATGCCATTGTTTAAGGTTTGCTTCTAGTAGACAGATTGCACCCAAGGTAACGGGCTCTATCTACCCGTGGGTAGGTTTAATTTTCCTAACAATTTTGCTGGCGCGGTTTACTTACGGCCTACTCTTTACGATTTCCAACTGTCGTGGCATATTTAACATGTGTAACTTGCACACGGGGTCGCCTGGTTCTCACCCTTATCAGAGAAGGTTGTGTGTCACATCTCACTACCCAAGAGACCAGGGGTGGCATGATATCAGAAACAAATGGTTGTTGGAACAATTCCTAGCCCTAGCAGGGATCGAACTCGGCACCTTCTGAGCCTGAAACGAACAGTGGAATCT
Source organism: Cepaea hortensis (assembly GCA_963921405.1). Classification (NCBI taxonomy): domain Eukaryota; kingdom Metazoa; phylum Mollusca; class Gastropoda; order Stylommatophora; family Helicidae; genus Cepaea; species Cepaea hortensis. The sequence continues at coordinate 38,670,564 of OY992879.1, forward strand.
CTCAGCTGCGGCTGCCCTATGTGGCACAATAATACAATACATTATATAACATACTTTGCTTACACAACGTGGGCACGCAATCAAAATCTGACACGTGAAACAAATAATTCAACATTAGGGAAATATTTAGACAGTAAAATTTACTAGCAAGAACTAATAATATCCATGCAACCGTCATCACGCAGAGAGTCCGTGCAGAACGCCGGTCTCCTCTCAGCATGCCGGAAGTATTATCCATGAACCTTCATGCACGTGGTATCTTTAAGGTTAGTCAGATCTTAGTTAGATATGACGGAGTTACATATGGCAGTAGACGGTACTCTCTGCTTTCTGGTAGCGCCGAATGTTGGGTATTAGTCAGATATGACGGAGCTATCGTTTGACAGTAGACGGTACTACCTGCTTTCTCTTAGCGTCAAATGTTAGGCAGCGCTACACCAAACCCGACACGCTACACTGTGCCAACGGCTTCGGGCGGAGAAGCAAAACTGCGAGGAAATGGAACCTAAAGACAATATGTCATGGCAGGGTCAGACCAGGCCCTAAGCCTTGGTCGGTAACTGGACTATGATCGAAGCTCCGATAGGCGGACAGTTAGGGCATTGCTCTGCAGATCCAGCAGCTTCTGCAGCATGTCTTGTTCGAGGTGTATTGATGTTACCTTTCCTCTGGATTAAACTAGGCAGTCAAAAGAGGAATCATGCTGCATGGGCAACACATGGACTCTACATTTAAGACCAGGTTTTGTGCTATGGACATGTTGTTATGCGTTTTTGAAGCACAGTAATTATCACCCGTCAATAAGGCAAGGTGCCAGTACAGTACAGGCATATTTAATGCTCCGTGTTCACCTCCGTGATGGAGTCCTTCAAATGTCAAATGGTATATTGACCCGGGAAGGTTAATCTGGTCAACAAACACCTGCAGAAGTCGGATGTGTCGGCCTAAAGATGCAAATAAACAGGCAAAACGCAAACACGTCCGAGTGAGAGTGGAATGTCCTTCTAAACAACCGCTTGGCACTTCCTGGAAACGTGTTGTTTCATTGCCTTAAATGGGCATTGCAAGTTCAGCGTTTCAAGATGGTTCGGGGTGTTACCAGTGAAGTCCCATATGGGTAAACACACACCAGTGAAGCCTAGAGGGATAAGAAAAATACAGACAGACAGACAGACAGACAGACAGACAGACAGACAGACAGACAGACAAGAAGGTAGAGAGTCAGATAAAGAGGAAGAAACAGAGACAGGAACATAGAGAGTCAGATAGACAGGAAGAGAGAGAGGGAGAGACACCCTCCTAAATTCCGTGATGGATGCATACAATTTAACCGATTCAATGCCAAAAGATAATAAATCGCCAAATTTGACGTCCCACGTGGACAGAAGGGCGATATATCGCCACACTAGGGTCATCGCTTATTTGTTTTGTTTCGCGTCATCTTCCACAATTTCAATGCTCGGTAAACAGAAATATACATTATAATACATGCTCATTTGATTGTGTACCATGTCTGGTGGAAATCTGCTTTTTATCTGGCACTGAATCAGTTAATGCTGTGGTATTTGAAGAGCTGAATTACCTTCTCCTTGTCTCCCGTGTAGCGAGCAGGGGTGTTGGCACGCGGCTTGGCCGGGGCGGCATTGTGGATGTTCGGGGCGGTGTTTTCCCAAAAGGAGGCATGCTGAGATACAAACGAGCCCTCCTACAGAAGACACAAGCACATGCAAATGGACGTGTTATATGTTAGTTGGGGCTGGAACAGTAAAGGATTAGGTGCATAACATCGTGCCAGAGATTCTCACACCATGCCGGAATATATAGTGATATGAAAATAATCACCAGCATCATTATTATCATCATCATTATCGTCACCATTAACATCATCATCGTTCTGTGTTCGCTAGATACATGAGAAAACAGCAAATTAAATGGTTCGGCCATATAACTAGGTTACCAACTAACAGTATACCACAATTAGCAATGATGTATAGACCAAATGGAACCAGAAGAAGAGGCCGACCATGTAAACAAAGGAGAGAGGGAATAACAGAAACCATGGGAATCTCCATATATGACGCCCAGAATAACAGAAACCATGGGAATCTCCATATATGAAGCCCATAAACGGGCACTCTCCCGTTGTTAATGCTTCACCTCGACACTGCAAGGTAGAACAGGAACAAGATTATATATATATATATATATATATATATATATATATATATATATATATATATATATATATATATATATATATATTCTGTGGACAATAATGAGAGCGACGTACTACACATGAACTGCTTCATGATGATGATGATGATGATGATGATGATGATGATGATGATGATGATGATGATGATGATGACGACGAATTGTCCCTATTTATATTGCAGGATCGATCGCATATCTGTTATCGCACTATTGATCTGGTCAGCCAGAGCAGGTGTTGGCAGAAATAATCAATCGTTTAGATTTGTGACATGTGCTCTGAGGTGACACACTGAAGCTGTGTACAGTACGTCATCGGCCGTGTTACCGGGGCTCCATATGTGGAGCTGAGAAAACAGCGACACTGTAATCTACCATACATGTCCTAGGAGTCGATTGAGAAGGGCTGGCATGGGGCTGGCTTCCCCATCCTGTAGAAAATAAATGGACCTTTACGTGATTTATAGAATTGTATTTTTTATTCGTTGGCTTTGAGCTCAAGCTTAGTTCTTACACATGCTACTATTCCTAGCACACTGGACTGATTTTTTTTTTTTTTTTTTTTGCGTGTGGATTAGCTTTCCCTATTACCAGTGTCCCTCGCCATCAGGCGAACCCACTCCGACTTTATGGGTAAAGTAATTTACGTCACCAAGTCAAGGACGAGAAGTCAACATTTCAGTACAACTGACCGGTTTATGGGTTGAGCCTGCTACAGTGGAATCGGCACACAGGAAGTTAAAGAGCCAGCGCTCTTATTCATTCGGCCATGCTGACCTCTTTGAAGGAGTTAAAATGTAAAATATGTTAACATCTTCAAGTGCAGGGTCAGAAACACTGAACCCATCCAGTGTCACATTGCGCTCTTTGGCAGACCAGAAGTCACGTGTGAATAATTACAATTACTTATGTTGATATGGTTAATGCAAAGAAGGGAGCGTCGGTAGCTTGGTTTCCTAGCCGGTCAGAAACAGGCTAAAGGAAGGATAACAATTCATGCAACTATAAAACAAAGACAAACAACGTTCGTTGGTCAAATAATGAGAAGAGAAACATCGGAAAACATCATGACGACGGGAAATATTAGCGGGAGAAGAAGCAGAGGCAGACCCAGAGAGATGATGCTGGGTGGACTGGAATAGTAGCATGATGGAATATCATCAACAGAGTTGATCCAGAGTATCAGGGACCGAGATCTTTGTAGAGACATGGACGCCTACGCCAGTTAGCGAGGCACACGTGCTTATGGATAGGAAAAATTATTGCTGTTAACTGTCATGGCAGACACATAAAACATGCACAGTAAGTAATATTTGTTATTGGGATATCCATAGTTAGTGAAGCTTACATTAACATTAACATGATTCTGAGGTGAGTGATGGCAATCACAAGGAAAATCTAGTTTGAGATTAGAGGTGGATGAAGTCACTGGTTGGAGGACAAACAGCAGACATACTTCGTGGTTGCAACCGATCCACAGAGCATGCTTCATGCAGAGTGGCAGGCTTTAAATAAAAAAATCACAGGTATGGAGCATCTGTTTGATCTTTTGCCCGGGACATGCTGGTGTGTTGGGGTGAGGTTATGACAAGACAGATGTGATCAGGGCACTGTGGGATCATGTGTCTAGTGTGACAGATCAATCATCAAGGCTTGTAGAGACTGGTGCGACTGGAAGTGATCAGAGATCTGGCCGACACTCAGTACTCCGTGCAACTGATACTATTAGTATTGGGACTCTTAAGCTGGATGTTGAATATGTAGACCAGTGGTTCTCAACCGGTGGGGTGGGGGGAGGGGGGGGATTTAGGGTTTCTAGGGGAAAGATTAAGATTATTTACAACCGCGTTAATACAAGAGCCGATTATTTGATATTGTTTTTCCCTCCATACTTTACGGTTCTGTACGTCTCACCCTTCTGAAATTCGTTTTATAACGTAAGTAGACACGAAAATCATGTTTTATGTGAACGTCTAGACTTGTTCTAGTATGTGTTATTACATTTAGCTTCCATTTTTAAGTACACTATGTAGGGGTGGGGATTGGGGGAATTTATAGGGAGGAAATACGAAGGGGCGGGGTGGGGGATGACATTCTGAACATATGGTGTAGGGTTGCATGAGCCAAAAAAGGTTGAGAACAACTGATGTAGACGGAGCACGTATGACAATGTCCCTAGTGCTGTGATGTCGGTTTTTAACGCAACTCAACTGAACTCACTAGGTTGGGAGGTTTTGAGACGCGTTCTAGGTAACAAGACCTAGTCCTATCCGGAGCTTATAACTCCACAAGATAAATGCGATGGTAGTGCATGTGGTGTGGGCAACACAATGCTATCATGTGTTGTTGGTGTCTAGAGTTGTTGAAGCACGATAACTGAGATGTCTGAGAGATGTGGCTGTGTATAAGGTGAATGAACCAACGAACGAGCAACCTTTATTTTCTAAGGTGCTAAGAATTGGGCACGCAGTCCCCTCTAACAGTCAGGCATTCTGATCTCTCTCTTTAATACATTATCTCATCCATACATCTCTTATGATCCGAGAACAACAATAACAATTGACGTCATGATGTAACGTTTAGTACTTTACGATACCATTACGCGGTCGGACAAGGATCGACCTGTCGTCGTTCGCTATGGTCACCATTACTTGGGTGCACTCCGGCCTACACAATTGTGATAGCCTCACACTTTACATCGTCACAGCAGGATGGCCACTACATGTCATTGTAGGTGAATTGACCGATTGGTTCACAGGTATTACTTTAGATGTGGGTAAGAGGAATACGGTTAGGGGAACGTCATGTTGTGAAGTATAGCATGTTCATAGAGGATGACAGAGATAGAAGACTACCGAAAGACAAGTGTCATGGCATGGACGAGTGAAACATGCTGCTGGAGATTGCTAAAGCGGAGAAGCATGATCGCCCACGTCAATCGGTAAGGCACATGATGATGATGATGATCCTTTTATTCGGCATGGCGCTAGGAGCATGGATAATGAATTATGGCAAGGGGCTTTGTTTGTTAGAATGTGGTTGATGAGACACCGAATCTCTGATATAGCATACAGGCTGTACGATATCTGGTGTCCAATCCAATCCAATTTTTCGTACGAATACCCCCTGTCAGTCTTCGAGTTTTCGACTTTGCTATAATTGGGGTATTTATGGTGTAGCTTGTAGTTTGTCTTTCGTACATTGGGCTGCTTGTTGTCAGCTTCCCGGCTTCTGATGGGTTGATTCTGATGGGTTGTGTTCATTCCGTTCTTGTTAGGATTTTCACGTCTGGCCAGAGTCGCGCACTTGTTGAGGCCTGGAGTGTGTATCCACCCCATCATATGGTGCTGTTTCATTCAGGGAGCTTTACTAGTTGTCGTCTCTCCTGGTGTTCCTCCTATCTCCCCGTCTTGGGTTGCCTTCGAATCTTCTCGGTGTTCGCCAGTTCGATCTTGGTGGGGAGCAATATCGTTCCATGGCCTCACCATCCACTCTGTCTTGGTCTAGGTAGCCTTCTTCATCTGTTGCTTCTTCGGTCTGGGCCCTTGCATCTTCTGGTTGGGTGTTTCTGGCTCGGTCTTGAGCAGGTTTATTATCGTTTGTAGAGTTCCTTCTGTCTTGTCTCTCGTTTGATGTATTTTTGATAGCTTTTCTTCAGTCTCAGCTTTTATAGCAGCCATTCGAGCGACATCCTGCTCAATCTTCTGCTGAACTTGCTTCAGTTCGTCCAGGATGCGCTGAACGGCCGTTATCTGTGTCACTGCCGTCTTGTCTTTTTCATCCTCCATGCTTGATAGCATTTCTCCTGTCTCAGTCTGTATAGCAGCCATTCGAGCGACATCCTGCTCAATCTTCTGGTGAACTTGCTTCGTTTCGTCCAGAATGCGCTGAGCGGCAGTTATCTGTGTCTCTTGCGTCTTGTCTTTTTCTTCCTCCATGCTTTTGAACTTTGATCTCAGGTCCTTCAGTTGGCCTTCCAGTTTGTGTCGCTTTGTCGCTTTGTGTGAGTCGACTGGTGGCCTCGTACTGCGTCCTAGCCTCTTTATAGGGTAGATTAGTTTTGATGGCGATCTTCATTGCTTCCTTGCTGTCTTGGTGGCAGGGGCAGCCGAGGTACCTGGCGCCATGGTTGCCGAGGCAGTTGGCGCATTTTCTGTTAGTGTCAGGCCTCCTGAAGTCCTTGTCGATCATTGCATGCTGGCACTGACTGTATGGATGGGGCCCAGAGCAGTATCTGCACACCTCCACCTAACTCTTGCAGGTGTCACTGGTGTGCCAAAACTGCTGGCACTTAGAGCACTGCAGCACTCTCGGTATGTAGTGCTCTGGAACTTAGTCTCTCTTGTCCCATATGATGAATTGAGGGATCACCTCCATTGTTACGACGACGACTGTGGAGGGGATGTTATTCTTGCCGATGATCCTCTCAGCACTGATGATCTTGAGTGTCTTGTTCTCCCTCGTCAGCACCTCCCTGATCATGTCGTTGGTGAGATGGGTCTTGACTCTTTTAATGACCCATCGTTTGCTTGTGCGATGCCGGGTGGCTTCCAATAAGATGCCGTGGTGAAGCTTGATGTCAGCCTTCTGTTCTTGTGCAATCTTCTGCATAAGTGCTATGGCCTTGGATCTTTGTTGATGGAGACCACTACTCCATCAGGTGCCTTGCGCAGCTGGTAGATGCTGTTTCTTCCCAGCTCGTCTTCCAACAGACTGATTATCTTGTCTGTTGGTAGCGCCGACAGTTTGGCTTCTCCCACGCTTGACTATTTTAGCAGTAATTTGCCGGTGTAGTCCTCAGTTGTTGTGGCTTCCTCAGATGTGGAGGTCTTTGGTAGAACTTGGTCTTGGTGCTGTTGAAAACTTCACGGCTGCTGCTGTTTTCAGTTGATGTTGTAGTCTCTGGCGACGATTGAGCGGCGGGTGCGGCTTCATCTGGTGTAGAAGTGGTAGCTTCTTTTAATGTTTCTTGAGGCTCTGTGTTGTGCTGCGGCTCGCAGACAAGTTTTCTTCTGGCATGTTCTTGATAGTATTGTCGGCTTCCACGCTGCCCATTTTGAACGCCGTGTGTCTTGTGGAGTTTTTCTTGCCGCGTGCCATTTTCTAGCACGTGTCCGGCTTCCGATTAGGCGACTTGCTCTCGAAAGCGCGACGAGTCGACTGTGTGATGATGGCTGGTGTGTTAATAGTGGAATTACATATCGGCGTGGCCTAGAGGTGTAACGCCCTCGAGCTGACACTTCCTCTACGTAATGGGTTAATTTTACACACCGGTTAGTTTAGACTTATAAGTAGGCTTCTCCTTCAGAAAGCAATGGCAAACTACCCAACGTAAAATCGCCTAGTAAATCATGAACAGTCAATAAAGGATGGGGTTGGTTGAGACGTCCTGTAAACAAGGCATGGATTATTTGTTTCACGGTGGGATAGCATCTAGGCTGTAAGAATCTGGTGTGTTAATGGTGGAATTATATATTGGCGTGGTCCAGAGGTGTAACGCACTCGAGTTGACACTTCCTCTTCGTAGTGGTGTTGAGTCTGTGCTGTCTTGGGTATCCTTCTGATGAAACTGAACACTGGTGAGAGCAAGATGTGTATTTGCTGGATGAAGAATGATTTGAGCGATGAATTGGACTAAAGTGAGGAAAAGTTGCGCAATTCGTCGACCGCACCCTCTAGCCTGAGTCCAACTGAATCCAGTGGCAAGACAAGTCAAGACGACTAGAGTTTAAACGAGTTTAACAGTCAATATGCTGGACTTCATTGCACCGGGTTTTTATTACATATCGCTCGGTCTCTTTCTGCAGGGCAGCCTGTCGAAAGCTTCACACAAAGCACGAACTCCGTAGCTCCGGCGACAACCCCCAGAAGTCTCCGAGAAAACTGCACTCGTGAACCGAACGACGTAGGCCGGAATCGAACCCACGAACTTCGGAGTGCGGAGCATGCTGCGTGGCCACATGGCCACGAAGACTCCCTGTGAGTATGGCAAGACAGGGAAGACTAAAGTGTATGAGTTGGAATAAGAGCACTTGATATAATTGATATATTGTTTGTATACACATATATTTGACTGTCTCTAAGCCTGTTTTAAGCCTGGTAGTACTACCTGGGTATTTTGTTTTGTGTTCTTTCCTTTGTTACTTTGTATTTCTGGCTTGGTTAGCCTACATTTCTTCGTTTGTGGAGGGGTAGTTTGGCTTTTGTGGTCTAGCTTTGTTTGTGTAGTTGCTAATGTTTAGCTAGGATCTGTATTTCATTTGTATCACTGGTTGCATGTTAACTGTGTTGGTTGTGATTATAAATACAGTTCACAATCCTTTTTTGTAAAGATCCTCTGTTGTTTATGATTTCCTTTTTTAATGGTGTGAGGTGTAACCAACCACTATAACATTTTATATCTAGTCACTAATTTTAATTCTTTATATTCCATTCTTTCTTGTCTCGTGTTTTCATTCTTTCTTTCCCCCTCTCTCCCGATCCCTGCTTCATATCTATCAGTCTATACATCCATCCGCAAATAAATCGTATGTCTATCTATTTCCGAATGTAAGACGGGCCTGCGTACCCAATTTGTTACCCTTTGAAAATAAAGTTCGTTCGTTCGTTCGTTCAATGGATGAAATAATATATTAAAGAGAGAAACAAGAAGGACAGGATTTTAGACGGGCTTGCGTGCCCAATTCTTAACTCTTTGAAAATAAATCTTGTCAGATCGTTCTATTTCTTTATTATCTAGCCTTTGATTTGAATCCCGACTTGTCGTTAAGCACAGAAGTGACACGAGCCTCAGCTTGTGTAACAAGGCCAGATGTGTTGCCCAGAACGTGTCGTATCCACACAGAACAAGTGATACCTTGTGCTTTGAAGAGTTCAGATGCAAATACAATAATAACTCTTCTAGCAGCTTTCACCCCAGGATCATGACGATTAAGTATGAAGAAATGTGGGTATGGGATCAATCCTCCAGCATATCCATGATCGGCTACTGTGGAGTGGCAATACAGCATACGCACTGACATATAAGAAACTGATACAATCGGTTGAGAGGCATTAATTATCCTGTGCCCTGCCAGCTGACGCAAGTGTTCAGGCCTCTCCATAGACCTCAGTCCTTGGTGTTCTGGATCAACTCTACAGATAATATTTCTCTGTAAAATCAGCATTATTTCTGCCGGTCGGCGTCTGATTTTTTACACACTGACCATTCCAGTGGTCACTGTGTTTTCCAATGCTTCTTTTAACATCACACGGTCAAAGAAAGCTGTTTGGTCCTTTCTTATAGCTGTATATAATGTTCTAGATTCATTGACAGAGGAAGGACGATATCGCTCACCACCAAGATCCGACTGGCGAACGCCGAGAAGATTCGAAGGCAACTCATGACGGGGAAATAGGAGAAACATCAGGAGAGACGACAACTAGTAAAGCTCCCTGAAGGAAACAGCACCATATGACGGGGTGGGTACCCAATTACTCCAGGCCTCAACAAGTGCGCGACTCTGTCCAGACATGAAAAACCTCATCAAGAAAGTAACGAACGCAATCAAGCCATCAGAAGCCGGGAAGCTGACAACAAGCAGCCCAAAGTACGAAAGACAAACTTCAAGCTACACCATAAACACCCCTACATAGCCAAGTCGAAAACTCGAAGGCTGAAAGGGGGTACTCGTACCAAAAATTGGATTGGAATGGATTGGATTGCCTCTTTCAGGCAATCGTTATTAATTACTCTGGCAGTCCAAGGTATTCGCAACATCCGCCGCAGAAACCAAGTTGCTTCTAAGTTCTTCCTACGTTTTCTATTGATCCACAGCCAAACAGACAAAACAGGTTTTATATAGCATTTCAGTTCTCTGTTTCGTACATTCAAGGATAGTGACTTATTGCATAAGATAGTTTTCATTTTCTCAAATTCCGCGTTTGCTTTACACATTCTGCGCATAAGCTCTGTCATGCTTGGCCCATCTGATGTCATAATTACACTGTCATTACTACAAATATCCACAAGTTATTGCAGATGTTTATTTTTGCATGTTTATCTTCAATACTGTGTCATCTGCATCACGTAGATTGTTTACATTATAACCTCCAACTCTGTTTACATTATAACCTCCAACTCTGTTTACATTATAACCTCCTACTCTGTTTACATTATAACCTCCAACTCTGTTTACATTATAACCTCCAACTCATATTCATTACTCTATAGTTTAGAGTACTTTTTCCGTAATCCGTATACTCTCGTGAGTAACGTGACATGAGCGAGAATCGGTAGCGGTTCTCTCCGCGTCGGTAACTTACGGGTATGTGCGCCGGTGGCTCAGAAAGCAATGGCAAACTACTGAACGTAATCTTGCCAAGAAATCAACAATCAGCTGAAAGATGCCGATGTTGACAGCGATGTCCTGTAAAGGATATGCGAACAAAAAACAATAGTTTAGAGTAAGCCCTATGAAATGCTTTGTTCTGTACCGTCTTCTTCTTAGTGTGTTACTCCTCAAATGTCGATCCCAGTCTCAAATGAAAGCGTGGATGTTGTTTTCAGTGCATTGACATCGTCAAACTGTTTATCTTTGATTGAAGTTTCTCAGGACTTAAAACATAGTGGGAACATTCTGCACAAGTGCATTATCATCAAGTGCCTTTCCGATTGGTGTGGGCGATCTCCACACCTTGCGATCTCCAACGGCATGGATCAATCCGTGTCATGATACAATACTGTCAAGAATTTGCTCTCGCTGTCTTCCTTTATCACACTTTCCACAAGTCTGTCCGGTTGTCACAAGTTCCAGTTTTTGTCTTTTCATAATGTGGTCAAAAATTATGACTGCCTCTTTCTGTTTGGGATAAGTTGTCTTTGCGACTTAGCCTTCTTCACCATGTCCAGATTATTCACTTTGGCTGTCCAAGGAATGGTTGGCATTCTCCTACAAAAGCACACCTCGAAAGCCTCAATGGATGCTATTGTTTGTATACTAAACTGCTTAATTTCAACAACAACAAAAAGTTAGTTGCATGTCTTTACAGGACGTCGCAGTCAACTTGAACATTTCTGACTGTTTAAACACTTCAATAAAACAAGCTCTTCTGTAGCCTCAGATTGTGTTTGCAGGCACATTCAGGACCAGGTTCAATTCTAACTGACAGACAGGGGCTGCCTTGACATGTGTGGTGTCCGTTCTCTGTCTGGGTATTCTGAATATGATTATATTTACGGGTATTGTCGGGTATTTGCAACTGTCTTACTGAAGTACAATATGGTGTTCATTGATCGTTTTTTTTTCTTGATTTCTTTGAAAAAATTTGTTTCGTTTCTTCGTGGCTACTCCTTATGTCACTTTTTGTTTGTAGTTGAGAGAGAGAAAGAGAAGACGAGAGAGAGAGAGAGAGAGAGAGAGAGAGAGAGAGAGAGAGAGAGAGAGAGAGAAGAAGAAGAAGAAGAAGAAGAAGAAGAAGAAGAAGAAGAAGAAGAAGAAGAAGAAGAAGAAGAAGAAGAAGAAGAAGAAGAAGAAGAAGAAGAAGAAGAAAAAGAAAAAGTGTGGAGGAGATGGAGAGGGAGAATAGTGACGAGCAGAGATGGGGATAGGGGTATAGAACAAACAGGATTGAGAACCACTGAAAGAGAGAGGAGAGAGAGAGCACGAGGAAGAGGGGGGGGGGAGAGAGACAGTAGACAAGATAAAAAATTAAGAGAGAGAGAGAGAGGCAGAGAGACAGAGACAGAGAGAGTCTGAGAGAGTAGAGAAAAGAGAAAGAGTATAAAAGATAGGAGAGGGCTAAAGAAGATAGATAAGAGAGAAAGGAGACAGCGGCGTGAGAGTAGCGAGTGAGATAGTGTGTGTGTGTGTGTCAGGGAGGGGAGGGTGGGGGAGAGAGAGAGAAATGGCTGCATGACTGAGGGTAATCGGAGGTCAAACACATGCATCCAAGGCCAGGCCAGAAAGGCGAAGCAACTGTGCGTGCCTGAAAGAACCTAGACGAGGATGAATGAGTTGTGGCGTGGATGTAGACTAACCTGTCTCCTTCGAGGCCTGTCCTCAGACTGTCCCGTGTCATGCTGCGCTTGAGTATTACCTGAAATAGACAAGTACTCATTTATTGCAACAGTCGGGGATATGTAGGCGATATACGGAAAGCCATACAGGCTAAAATGGAGGCAAGATGGAGCTACAGATTAAGGGAGAAAGATCGAGAAATGTCAGAGATGTTAGGACAGGTTCACAGCATAAGACGAGGTCAGACAGAATGGGGAGAGGGTGAAAGGAAGAGGGAGAAAGAGACAGAAAGAAAGAGAGAGAGAAAGTGAGAGAGACCGTTAGAGAGATTAGAGAGAGAAAGAGACAGAAAGAGACAGAAGGAAAGAGAGAGAGAGAGAGAGAGGGAGAGAGAGAGAGAGAGAGAGAGAGAGAGAGAGAGAGAGAGAGAGAGAGAGCGACATGGTTCACTGAGTTCAAGTGAGAGAGATCGCATACCAACTTACAAAGAGCATTAGAAAGAGGGCATATCTATACATCTCTCCCCATCACTTCATTCAGGTAAATGGAAGAAGAGAAAAAAAAAAACGCCATTATTTTGTGATGCCGTATCTTTAATGACGTAACAATTCTACACTCACATTCCACCAGCTTGTTTCTCTGAATTAGCTTGACTTAAAGTCGAACGTCCTTGTCAGTGTTTAATGCACGCCTGGCCCCTCTATTCCCGAGCCCACAACATATAAACTCGCTACCCTACGATGGTCGGCGTCTTTGACTGAATGGTAAGTGCACGGTGATTAGCAAGTCCCCGACATACCACCAGATCGAGGATTCGAAACCAATGCAGGTTATGTTGCGTTGATTTCGAAGGTATGAGCGTCGGTCGTTCAGAACGCTATGGTAAACTAAGGTTAGCTACATATTCTTTACAGGATGTTGCAATCAACGCCATCGTATTTTGGCCAAACAACCGACGTTCGTATCACTGTTAGAAATTAAAGTAAGCTGTCTGATTTCAAAACAAATGGCAAATTACTGAACTTAAACCTTGCCAACAAATCACAAACAGCCCCAAAAAATATTGCTGGGGTTGACAGCGATGTCCTTAGAGAACATGCAACTAACTACTAAATACGGCATTCAAGATATAACAGGAGGTCCAGGTGTTCTCGCTGTAGGAGATATGCGAAGTAATGCAGCCTTACGGGATACAAAGGGCGTTGCGGCGACTAACCTTCATCAGCAAACGAATACAAGAAGATGCAAGATATAAATGCGCGGAAGACATTACAGTGTTTATATTAAGGCGTGGTACCGAATGAGAAGAATGGAAGGATAAAAAAGTGGAACAATGAAAAGAAAATGGAAAAAAAAAAAAAAAAAAATATGCTGCTTATCTCAGTATCCTTTTCCCGGGGAGTAGGGATCAGGGGTGGACTTAGTATGTAAGCTGGGTACCGGCAATTTGTACACAAAAGGAACAAAGGGTGGGTAATGGATCTAGTGGCTCCAATATATAATGTCTTGATTTGTAAAGCTCTGTCTCTTCAAGTACTATGGCTCCATGGCTACATGTGTGTAAATATATGTAAACTCCCTCACTTCAAATAATCACGGCTTATCTGCATTGAGTAAATGCATACACAAGAAATCGATGGGGAGAACCGTTGAGGCCACTAAGACAATTACACAAATAAACACACATAGTATTATTTGGCGCTCACGGAAGGAGAAGAAGGAAATAGAGACTAGAAGACGCACTAGACAACATAAAATTTGAAAGCTATAGTTACCGACCGGGATCGAACCTATCGCCTCCAAATGACGACGGCGCCTCGCTGCAGGAACAAGTGTACTTCGACGCACGACCAACTGGACACTCCAAAAAAAAAAGTGTCTTCATTGGTCATGCTTATCATACACATGAACCTAAAAACTATGGAATACGGACAGAATTCGTATCAAACCACTGAGATAGCTGTTGTCGAGTATATATGAATAAACACTTAACCCTACCAGACCTGAGGCCCTAACCCTAACTGTCCCCTATACCTGGGCTCCTGAGTATTAAAGAGAAAAAACCAACATGATGTAGAAAAATGTTAGTTACATGCAAACAAGTGGTTAGAATAAGATGTAACTTGGAGACATTGTAGAAAATAGGTCTACCTTTCATCTAGCGCCGATATTCCACCTTCCCATGGGGGAAGACATTTGCAATGGCTAAACATGAGTTTTGACCACGATTGGTTGGTTATTTTTAGTTTGTGAAGCATATTTATCATGAAATAGGCAAAATGCCGAAGAATATGGACAGCGGTATAGCGGCAGATTCGGAAATTTCCAAAAATCGGTATAGCGGTCTGGTAGGGTTAAAAAAAAGAAATGATTGGTCAGTTCTAATGCTGTACACGTAACCAGGATTTATCTGCCACGAGTATGTGAAGTTCTAACACTTCAAACATAAGGGCTGTGTTTAGCATGAAATTACTAAACATGTTTTAACATATGGCAGTCAATATGTTTATTTGTGTAATTATGAGTAAATGTATGTGAGGTTCCAACACTTCAAATACTCGCGACTTATTCCAACACTTGAAATTATCACGACTTATCTGCCTTGAGTAGATTCAAGTAAGTCTCATCATTTAAAATAATCACTTATCTGCCATGAGTATGTGAAGTTCCATCACTTCAAATAATCATGACTTATCTTTCATCGGTACATATATGTAAGTTCCCTCTCATAAAATAACCAGGATTTATCTGCTGCGAGTATGTGAAGTTCTAACACTTCAAACATAAAGGCTGTGTTTAGCATGAAATTACTAAACATCTTTTAACATATGGCAGTCAATATCACTTAGCCGCACGACCTTACGTCTTCTTCTTCTTCTTCTTCTTCTTCTTCTTCTTCTGCGTTCATCCGGAGTTTTTTTCGGATGTGATTGCGTTGTGCCTGTTTACAGCAGAGCTGCGTTCTTGCGCAGTTAGGCCGACACATCCGACTTCTGCGGGCATTTGCTGACTGGGTTAACCTTCCCGGGCGACGTTACGTCTTATAACATTGATACTAAAATACCCTCAGATGTAACATATGAATTCTGCGTATGTACAAAGAATAATTTGCATGGGCATTCAAAGAGACGTGTAACAGTACAGATAAACGCCATGACCGCGCTGAAGCTAGAAACGGCAATTGCAAAAAACACAGGGAAATCCGGAAATTAATTTGCTCTGCTTTCCATGGGCAATTGGAGGCGCCGATTGCTTGGCTGTACCTTAAAGACACAAGTTTCCCCAAGGGACTATTATATGCACTAGTTACTATGATGTTCCCCATTGGTGTCGAGAGCAACCCCGATCCCCGGTTTGTATCTAATAGAGAGAGAGAGAGAGAGAGAGAGAGAGAGAGAGAGAGAGAGAGAGAGAGAAACTGATCCTATACACCAACTCTAAGACAACTATACTAAGCGATCGTTTTAGCGGAAGAACAGTCTTGTGGTGACTGGTAGATCATCTATGACGTCTCACTGGAGTATTGCCCAGTAATGCCCTTGGTTTAGCCAAAGCCCCATTGACACCATTATTCGCATTTCGGTGTGAATTTTGGTGGCCTCCCTCTGGAGGGGGGGGGGGCAAAGTCTAATATCCGGGGTAGGGGCCCATTCCCTCGCGCCCCTCACATCGGTCTACCCCTCACACACACACACACACACACACACACACACACACACACACACACTGGGACTCGAACCCGGGTTCCCGGTGCATATTTGGTCTACGTATCCATTTAAATATTCCACACGCCCGGGGCTTTCATCGTTGTCTTCGAGTGGTTCCGGGGTCGGTCGGGCCCGATCGGGGGAGGGGGCGGGGGCACCGGGAGACACTGCCACCCATGGGCCGGAAGAAGTCAACCGAAAGTGACACCGGAAGTGACATCAGACGTACCCACCAAAAAAGCCCGCCTTATTAAAAAAAATGAGTCCGTTCTGGATCCAGTTTCTGACGTCACGGATCTGGATCCATACTCTTCATATAGTAAAATATGACGTCATCACGATGGATCGGATCCATATTTGACGTGCCGTTAGGACACCCCTTACTACTCTCAAGTCTTCAACACAGATGAATGCCCATGGCAGGCTGATTACCCCGAGCCCTTCAGAAATGTTCACGGCATAGTTTCCATAGACTGCCAGGTGTAGCACGCGATTCAGAAATACTTAAAAATACCCATGATACTGTGGCCTAGATTGCAAGACGTACTTATAGGATTCAGACATCCCTCAGAAGTGTCCATGACATAGTGGCCTTGACTCCAGATGTAGCCACAAGATGCGGACATTCTTCAGAAATGTCCAAAATACTGTAGCCTGGACTGCTGGGCGAAACCAGAGGATGCACAAATCCCTCAGCAATGTCTGCAATATTGGGGCATAGTCTGCCAGACGTGGCAACGGGATGCAGAGCTGACATACAAAAACGAGGCTTCTATATTTGCCTGCAGAATTATAAGAACTTAATTTTTGCACCAAAAGTACAGATAACTTAACGAAGACGTAGAGGAAGAAAGGGATTCTTTGGAGCAATACCAGAGAAGAAAGAATCGAAGAAGAGTGCAGCAGATGTACACATTCTGAAAGCACAAAGCACGACATGCCAACTAATGCTTATGTTAACACACCAAATCCTTTCGATGTAAACACATTATATTCAAACAAGCACTGGTTAAACAGTGCCAAACACGGGCGTGACAGACAATTGTGCGGACAAGACAATGCGTAGTTAGGGTTAATTTAGAGAATCGCACGTAGCGGCGGTTCTCTGAGTAACCGCCGGAGGCCATGAACAGTTGCTGAGAACGATGTTATATGTGTGAATTTATGGATGTGATGTTATGCATCTTTGTGATGGAATATATGTGATGTTGTTTATGTGATGTTATATGTGTGAATGTATGTATGTGATGTTATGTATGTCATTTTGTCTTTGTGATGGGATATATATGATGTTATATATATATATATATATATATATATATATATATATATATATATATATATATATACATATATATATATATATGGTGTTATATATATGGTGTTATACATGTACAATTATCTATATGATATTATAAATGACAAGTTATTTATGCAATGGTATACATGCAATGTTATCTAATATATATATATATATATATATATATATATATATATATATATATATATATATATATATATATATATATATAATGGTATTATGCGATGAATGTATGTGATGTTATTTATGATGTGATATGTGATATTTTGTATATGGTGTTGTTTATGTGATGTTATTATGTGGTGTCATATTGTGATGAATCCGTGCGGTGATATTTACGTGATGCCATGCATGTGGTTTTATTTATGTGATGATACGTATGTGATGTTATTTATGTGATGTCATGTATAGTATGATGTTATGTATAGTATTTTATTCATGTGATGAATTTATGTGTTGTTATGCATACGATGTTACTATGTGATTTTATACGTGTGAATTTATGCATGTGATGAATCTATGTGATGTTGTGTATGTGGTGTTATGTATGCGACGTTACGTACATTGTACCTGAAACGAAGAAGGTGGTGTATATTGAAAATTGTCTTGCTGCCTACTAGGCGGCAAGGGAAGGCACGCCTAACAAGTTTGAGAGCTCCCGCGACGGAACTGCCAGCAATGACAGGATACACATATTACAGACATTATATCACGAGAACAATAGAATTCACTGAGTACGCAGACAATAACAACAGCTTCTTTGAGCTGCTTCTAGCTACGTGTTGAGCCTTCCTTTTTCAAGGAACGCTGAAGATGCATTAGTTCTCCTGGTAATACAGCATCAGAGCTGATCCTACATTAGTTCTTCTAGCAAAACAGGATTAACACTAACAGTGCATTAGTTCTCCTAGCAAGAGAGCTTTAAGGCGAACAGTACAATAGTTCTTCTAGCATTACAGCATCAACACTGATTAGTTCTTCTTGCAAACCAGAATCAACACTACTAGTATATTAGTACTCCTAGCAAAAGAGCTTCACCACGAATAGTACGTTAGTTCTCCTTGGAATACAACATCAACATTGATTCCAAATTAGTCCTAGCAAAACAGCATCAACACTGATCCTACGTTAGTTCTCCTAGCAAAACAGCTTTGACACTAACCCAATATTAGTTCTTCTAGCAAAAAAGCATCAACATGGATCCTAAATTAGTTCTCCTAGCAATACAACATCAACACTAATCATTAATTAGTTCTCATAGCAATATAACATCAATGTTAATCATTAATTAGTTCTCCTAGCAATACAGAATCAACAATTATCGTACGTTAGTTCTCCTAGCAATACATGATCAACAATGATGATTAATTAGTTCTCCTAGTAATATAGTATCAACACTGATGGTACGTTAGTTCTCCCAGCAATCCAGCATCATCACACAGGGTCTAACCCTTTCCCCTCTGCTTATTTCAGTCGCTTCTCTTCACCGAGTTCAAGGTAATTCCTGACATTGAGATTCACCTTTACCGGTGAGAAATCATCACCTCCCAGGTTGTGATGTCTATCCCCGACATCTTCCTGTCCTGCTGGCACTTATCTGTAAATCCTCGATATGGGCGTCCAATGTGTCCCTTATCGTTTGTCAGCTACCCATAAATAATGACCGTCGAACCACGTCCGCCTGGCATGGGGGTGTACGTGACCAGGCTATCGTATCGCACTGGCGGCTGTCTCAGATCGTGTAGATGATAGTTTGACCAGTGGGTGGGTCAGTTCGGTATCTGTAGCTCTTGCCTTCCAAGAACAGGCGAAGATAGTGCACAGAATTTAATATGGGTGTAATGGAAAGAGGATCGGTTTCATTGCATCGAATTTTATCTCAGTTGGCTCGGCCTCTTTCCACGGAGTGGCCGGCTGAAAGCGTCGCGTGGAGTACAGACTTCGTAGCTCCTGCGACGATCACCCGCCATCTTCTAAAACATTGCAGTTGTTAAACAAATGTCGATGTCAGAAAGCGAACCCACGACTTTCGGAACGCGAGACAGGAGACGTGACCATCTGGACATGATACTCCGCACCTACTCACGCCTCAGTATTTGGGTGGACAGTGTAATGTCGGTTCCCTCCAATATTGGACATTAATAGACACAGGTCTTAATTGCATGGGAGAGAGAGAGAGAGAGAGAGAGAGAGAGAGAGAGAGAGAGGATGGAGTGAGAGAGGGGGGATAGGGTGCGAGGGAGAGGGAGGAAGAGAGATAGGGAGGCAAGGAGAGAGAGAGACGACAGAGAGAGGATGGAGTGAGAGAGGGGGAATAGGGAGCGAGTGAGAGGGAGGGAGAGAGATAGGGAGGCAAGGAGAGAGAGACGACAGAGAGAGGATGGAGTGAAAGAGGGGGGAATAGGGAGCGAGGGAGAGGGAGGGAGAGAGATAGAGAGGCAAGGAGAGAGAGGGAGAAAGGGAAAGGAGGGAGAGTTGGAGGGGGTGTAGGGGGGAGGGAGAGAAAATGAGGAAGAAAGGGAGGCAGGGAGAGAGGCGAGTGGGAGGGAGGGACAGAGAGAGAGAGGGATGGGAGGGAGAGTAGGAGGGAGGGAGGAAGAGAGTGAGGGAGAGAGGCAAGCAGGGAGATGGAGGGAGAGAGGGAGATGGAGGGGGAGAGGCAGAGAGATAGATAGAGAGAGAAAGAGAGAACTGGTATACCTTACATTTAATTCTCACTGTCAGTCGAGGAGCAAAAAGAAAACCCTAACCTGCACAGTTCGCGGTTATTACATTAGCTAGGCAGCCATAATTCCTCAGGTTGAAGACCCCCCCCCCCCCTACACCGCAAGTACTTACTTACTATAGGCAGTAGATGACAGACAGTCTGGCATTTCTTCATGCTATTGTCGTAATACACAGACAACAGTGTGCCTCTACACCCACTATCTGTATATGTCATTGGCGGTGGGCTCAACTCGCGTTTAAACTTTGTCTGTTGGCTGCGGTTTAGTGGGTTCATTCCAAAAACCAGTCAGCTGACTGAGATGTTGATTCCACGTTCTTCACGTGGGAATGTAAATTACAGGCTCCTCAGAAGTCTGTGCGCGTTGCACCTGATGGCGAGGGTACACTCGTGAAAGGGTTAGCTAACCTTCAAGCAAAGGGCACTTGTTAGTAATAGCAGCAGCTGCTGGTTGTTGCACTCGTTAGGTCTACGCTCGGGTTCAAACATACCGAACGCCTAACTGGAAGATTTCAGTGCAAGAAAAAAAAAGTATAAGTCATTTAACACTAACTCGAAGATTTCAGTGCAAGAAAAAAAAGTATAAGTCATTTAACACTAACTCGAAGATTTCAGTGCAAGAAAAAAAAGTATAAGTCATTTAACACTAACTCGAAGATTTCAGTGCAAGAAAAAAAAAAAGTATAAGTCATTTAACACTAACTCGAAGATTCCAGTGCAAGAAAACAAAAAGTACAAAATATTTAATAATAACTCGAAGATTTCAGTGCAAGAAAAAAAGTATAAGTCATTTAACACTAACTCGAAGATTTCAGTGCAAGAAAAAAAAAAGTACAAAATATTTAATAATAACTCGAAGATTTCAGTGCAAGAAAGAAACACTGCTTGTTTTCCTTGAACAAACAATAACCGCTTACACAGAAGATAAAGGCATCTCTATCAGAGTCCCATTGCCTTCACTGGCTTTGAGCTCTAGTGTAGTCCATGTACAAGTTACCACCTCTAGTGCACTGGGCTGATATTTACGCGTGCCATCAGGCCAACACCCACTGATATTCAAAGGCGTAAAAACATCTTTCAGCACGTTTCTTAAATACCCAAGTTACACATCCGTGTTCTGCCAGGGGAAATGGGCAGGCTTTTTCTTTTATGGTATGTCATGTGTTGTTTATTGTCTAAGTCTTTCAACCTCCCAACATGCACCCGCAATGCTAGGAAGTGGTGTCAGATCAGCTTGATATTTATAGATCACACACATTCCTACGCGCTCAAAACGCAATCATTCCAACACTCATACCACATACATTCCAACACACTCATAATAAATACATACATATCATTCATCATCATTTAAAGACGACCGTAACGCATACATTCAGAAACACCCACACCACACACATTCCCATAGACATAAAATGACCCCAATACTACACAGCCCGTGCAAACGATACTTACCACTTTTAAACACGTGTGTGTAAAACGCCCTGTAATCCCCCGTGCGGAGACTACACATTGTGTTCCTCTGTCACACCAGGGCCCAGAAATGGGAAATCACTTTAACAGAACAGGCCCATTTACAACACCGGGCAACAACAGCTGGGAACAAGAATAGTTGTCTCAGGTGCGCCACTGCTATATTTCGCCGACAACACTTTCATGTAATCCACTAGTGAAACATCGGAGCAGACATTTATAGAAAATTAAATAGCCGTTAATATCCCTCTGTACGGTGGGTGTTCATATTTAAATATGTAATCTACACAGCCTTACTAAAAATAATCTTACACTGCCTTGGGTATTCACTAGTAAGACGGTATATTACACAATGTGTTAATTCATAGTTATCATTGTGCTGATGATACATTGTTATCTGTTGACATTTTTAAACAAACTGTGATCGGTTAAGTTCTAACATAAACATATCAATTGGGAACACCTTTGAGTGCATGCATTAAGACTGTTCATAAATAAATAGCCATGTATTGTTTGACGCTCATAGACATGAAGAGTGCGTCCTATAGTCTCTACTTCTTTCTTCTCCTTCTGTCTACGAGAACGAAACAATACACGAGTGTGTTGATGACACTACAGTGACTATATTAAAACATGATAACCGGCTCTGTGGCGAGGGGGTAACGGACGCAATTCGTAATCTCGCATACCACGTTCGAAACACAGATGCGAACGGTAACGGACGCAGTTCGTAATCTCGCATACCACGTTCGAAACACCGATACGGACGATTTGGCAACAAACTACCTTGCATTGATTTTCACAACATGGCACAAGTGCCTGTCGTACATGAACCAACGGCAAATTACTGAACGTAAACGTGCCTAGAATTTAATAACAGCCAAAACATGCCGTGGTTGACTGCGACGTCCTTTAAAAGAAATGCAGCTACTTTGAGGCCACTAAAACAGCTCATTATTAAACATACATGTATTGTTTAGCGCTCATACAGGTAGATGTGTGCGTCCTCTAGTCTCTACTTCTCCTGCGTCTTTGAGCGACCAACAATATATGTGTGTGTGTATTTATGATCTGGCTTATAGCACGTTACGTACTGTTTTCATCATCATTAAGTGCCCCGCCAGCTGGTGTGCTCGTTCATAACTCTCCACAGATCTTGGTCTTTGGTTTTCTGGATCAGCTCCGTTGGTAATATGTCTCCATGCCACCGTCTCAATCTACCCATTTCTCTTAGTCAGCCTCTGCCTCTCTTCCCCTTGATCTTTCGAACTGACATGATGTTCTCAATGCCTTTTCTCATCACATGAAAAATAGAAAGCTGTTTGTCTCTTTCTTATTGTTGTATATAATGTTCTAATTTAATGAGCCTATTTCAGACAATCGTCGTTAGTTACCCTGGCAGTTCGAGAAATTCGCAGCATTCGTATCAGGAACCACATCTCCGTTGCTACGTACTGTTTTGCAAACCGCAATTTCGCATCACTATAAATGTATGAAGGGAACAATGGTAGGGAAGTGGGAAAACGCTGGCCGGGCAGCTCTGTGGTCATGGATTCGAATTCGCATTGAGAAGGGTGTTTACAACTTGACCAGATCCACCCAGCCTATAATGTGTACTGATCAACGGCACCTAGATCGACCCAGCATAAAATGGCTACTGACTAACAGCTCCCAGATCGAATAAGCCTAAAATGGGTGCTGACTAACAGCTCCCAGATCAACTTAGCCTAAAATTGCTACTGACCAACGGCTCCAAGATCGATTTAGCCTAAAAAGGGTACTGACTAAGGTCTCCCAGGTAGGGTTAGCCTAAAATGGCTGCTGTCTAACGGTACCCATATCGACTTAGACTAAAATGACTACTAACTGACGGCTCCCAGATCGACCCAGTCTAAACCTGGTACCGGGAACTATCTTGTGAAGTAAAGGCGGACACGTTACAATGACCACATCATGTCTGGGGTGCCAATTTGCCTATAAACACATGTGTCCAGCACCAAATGCCCACCAAGTGGTATGGCGCGTTAAAAGGCTGCTTGATTGACTTTACTTTTAAAACTACTAAACCGAAATATCGATTGCCGGGGGACAACTGAAGCCATTGGGATAGCACATAAACACACTCATAAGTACTGACTGGCTCTAGCATAAGTAGAAAAAATAAGTAGATATTAGAGGTCACTCTAGACAAGACTGGTCTGCTTCTACGTGGTAAAGGTAATACACACAGATACACACAAAATCAAGTGTTGGGAAAGCACTGTCGATTGGGGCCTCTAATCTCCGCGTCTTTCTTTTGCTTCTATTAGCACCAACCAATAACTGTACAGCTTTACTACAACTAGGCTCGGATTTACTAGGCAGCATGTGTTGATTGGTTGGTTGGCTGGTTGGTTGGTTGGTTGGCTGGTTGGCTGGTTGGGTGGGTGGATGGTTGGGTGGTTGGTTGGCTGGTTGGTTGGCCGATTGGTTGGCTGGTAGGGTGGATGGTCGGTTGGGCGATTGATTGGTTGGCAAATTGGTTGGCTAGTTGGTTGGCTGATTGGTTAGATGGTTGGTTGGCCGATTGGTTAGTTGGTTGGTTGGCCGATTGGTTGGCTGGTTTATTCGGTGACAGGTGGATTAGTTGGCTAATCGATTGGTTGGCCGATTGTCTTGTTGGTTGTTTGGTTATTTGGTTGGTTAGTTTTTGTCGCTGGCTTTTTGGTTGGCTGATTGGCGTGTTGGTTGATTCGCTCACTGGCTGTGAATCCTCTGGAATCTTTAACCATGTAGTCCGATGCATTAATGTTGAGATCGCCTGATCCCCAACCGGCTTGCTCATACCAGGAGTCAGAGACCTGCCTCCCACCCGGTACCACAGTCACTTCTCTACGGGGACTGTGTCTCAGGCCTCTTCTTCCCCGCTCCAACCCCACAAACCAGCGGGTTGTCCAAGACCGGTTCTGGAACTTCTTAGGATGTAACGAGGTCCTGACTGTGCCCACCACCTGGGATTATGCCTAGGTTGATGGTGTTTCCTTCACAAATGTCAGGCATCTTAGTGCCAGCAGACTCCAACCTCATTCCCCAAGCAAGAAGCGAAGACGGACTGAACAAACCAAACACCGAGGATATCAACGCTAGCGGCAGCTTACCGCCTTAGCACTGACAGAAAGCACACATCGGCTAAAATCAATAAGGCCTGGAACTCGGCAAAGACGAAGAGCAAACTAACCGGGTCATTGAGACCCCGGATCTTACAAGTCCAGGACCCGTATCAGCGTCTTGTGGAGTATTGGATATATGATGTCAGCTCCATATTTTTGTAGGTCAATCAATACTCGGTGCAAAATGTGGTTTTTACTCCCCAAAACATTTTCTGGTACCAATCTTAGGCTGGGTCTAGACGGGAGACCAGGTCACATTTTTCAACATGTTCCGCCTCTGGGGGATTAAAATACGTGATCACCGAGCCAGCATGCAAGCCTCTATGCCACCACGGCTCTCTGTTATCTAGGCACAAGTGCTCCAGTGTAACCTAGACACCAGCAAGCTGAAAGAGAGATGACTGAAGTGACGATGCAAGACTGTAGACCATTAAGTGTCATGTTTATCAAGTTGTATTGAGTTATATGTACTTTACTAGCTCTATTAGCCGCCGGACGCTGATGCATATGTTGGCGGAACGGTCTGATCATCTCTGGGCTTGTACGGAGAGCAAGGGTGATACAACAACAGATAATTAACCAACCAACTAACTAACCAATCAACCAACCGCCTACCTACCTGCCTACCTACCTATCTATCTACCTACCTATCTATCTACCTACCTACCTACCTAAAGACTTACCTACCCAGCCACCCACATACCTACCTACATGAATACCTAACTACCTACCTAACTAGTTAGCTAACTAACTGGCTAACTGTATGGCTGACTGACTAGCAAACCAACCAACCAACCAAGCAACCAACCAACTAACTAACTAACGAACGAACTAACTAACTAATGAACGAACGAACGAACCAACTAACTACTAACTAACTAGCCAATCAATCAACAAACTAACTTATTAACTACCTAAGTAACTACCTACCTACCTACCTACCTACCTGACTGACTGACTGACTAACTGACTGATTGGCTGACTGACTGACTGACTGACTAACTGACTGACTGACTGACTGATTGGCTGACTAACTGACTGACTGACTGATTGGCTGACTGACTGACTGACTGACTGACTGACTGACTGACTGACATGTACTTACAAATTTCACGTACATTGCAGGTTGATTCTCTAGGCAATTTTACGTGTAGTAGTCTGCCATTACTTTCTGAACGAAAAGTCAATTTTTAAGTCCAACCACCGTCATCAGAGCAAAGGAAGTATGAGAGTGAGATCGCTCCTACCCTTTCGGCGACGCCGGCTACCGGTATATGTATCACAAGCCGTGAAGCCGGTGGTGTTCATTCATCCTACTCTGTTTTCCTGGAACGTGCCCTGGCGGATCGTTAAATTGAGCTGAGTCAAATACTCACATAACCGCACTCGGGACATTTCCAAATGCGCTCCGTCCTTATCTTCAACAACCAGCGAAGAGTCCCATTGTTAATCCTACCAGTTGTACTTTGATTATATGTCCGTCTGGCCTTTTCTCGAAGTACGGAATGTCAGCCAGATCCTCTGACCAGTTTCTGTCGCATCATAATTTTCAGGTCACGATGATTGATCTGTTCCTCCACATTGTACACATGGTTCTAAAGGGCCCTGGCCACATCCTCCTTAGCATGCACGAATACCCCAGCTAGACGTGCACACCCAGCCAACCTGTCCCCCTGCTCGTTTCCCAACACACTAGAATGTCCTGGGTGAAAAGATCCAGCGGGGATTTCCTATCTACGATCTTTGAAGTGAAGCACCCTAGAAGGTAACCCGGCCAACAACTGCCCGAAGAAGTCGGATGTGCCGGCAGAAAGGTTCAAATATCGCAGCTCTGCTGTAAACAGGCACAACGCAATTACGTATAAAACAACATTCCAGAAGGACGCAGAAGAAGAAGAAGAAGAAGAAGAAGAAGAAGAAGAAGAAGAAGAAGAAGAAGAAGAAGAAGAAGAAGAAGAAGAAGAAGACCCTTATCGTTTTCCGTGCAATTCCGCAGATTTATCTAGAAATCTGCTGTCTATATATTTAACACTCCCATATTCCTAGTTTTTACAATCATTTCTGTAAATTCTCTTCTCATAAATAGTTCACTGGAGTACACACCATTCTTCTATAGTAGCACAATGTGCTTGATGGTTAGTTAAACAGTTATATGCATAACCTTTACAGGACGTCCCAGTCAACCCCAACATGTTTTGGATATTTGTGATTTCTTGGAGGAGCGGTTGTCCTAGTGGAAAGAATGCCGGGTTTTCCCCTCAGGTGACCCGGGTTCGAATCCTCGGTAATGTGTGAAATTTTTTTCTGTCGGGGGTAAAAAGAAAACCCTAACCTGCACAGTTCGCGGTGACTGCACTAGCCAGGCGGCCTTGATACCTCAGGCTCAAGACACCCCCCCCCCCGTCCTACACCGCAAGGTATTATAGGCAGTAGAAGACATGTTATTTTTTTTTTTTTTGGACAGTGATTTCTAAGCAAGTTTACGTTGTGTAGTTTGCCATTGCTTTCTGAACGACCAGCACTCATATAACTGTATGAAACATCAACACAAGGCAATCTGCTGCCAAATCGCCCGCAGCTGTGTTTCGAACGCGGTATGTGGGGATTATGAGTTGCGTCTGTAACACCTTCGCCACAAAGAGGGCCGGCCATAGAGGTACTTTACATAAAATCAAAAGACCAATTCCCAGTCTTTCCTCAAATCAAATTACCCATTCTGCTAATTTACTCACATCAAATGACGCATTCTGCTACTTTACACAACATAAAATGACGCATTTTGGTAATTTACGCATAATAAAATGAACCATTCAAAGACTAAGCAAATCAAGAATTATTCCCACAGCAGTTGCTATCAAAACCAGACTCTCTTAACCTGCCGCCAGAGAATAATGTCCATATTTTTGTATTGAAACGCGAGCCACTTCATGTGTGACGAAGATTTAAACCCCATTGCCTAACCGTGCCTAAGATGTATAGGTGTTAACTTTCCACTGGAGTGAACTAGGCAGGCCGAGAGAGGGATCATGCTGCATGGGCAACACATGGTTTCTTATTTTAGCCCAGGCTTTGTGCTATGGAGAGGAAATGACCATGTTTTCACATGCATCTACTGTGGGCAAACATTTGCAGCAAGAATTGGCCTTACCAGCCACACTCGCCACCGCCATGGATCGTAGATATTAAGCCTTTTTGAAGCACAATGTACCAAACTATCGTCTGTCAAGACTGAAAGGTGCCAATGTATGCCTAACTGTAGTGTTAGTAAAATCGACATGAATGATCTTACACACTTACACAAAGCCACTGTAATTTAAGCACATAAAAAAAAAAACGCGAGCGCCGTTTTATTTCCTAAACTGCGACAGACATATAAACAAATCAGTGGTAACTAACAGTACACAATTTGAAATCTCTATCACGAAGCCCACATGTAGAATTCATCACAGGAAAACTTCCATAACCTACAACTTAGAAGGAAACAATCTGTAAGCTACGCGCGAACTGTAAATGTTAACATCAGCAAATGTCCAAACTATGTCAATTAATATGACAATTTAAAACTGGTTCCGCGAACTGTCAATTTTAACACATGAAAACTTCCAGAATCTACAACTTAGAAGGAAACAATCGGTGGGCTACTTGCCAACTGTACATTTTAACACCAGCAAACGTCCCAACTATGGGACTTAAAGGACACGATTTAAAACTGGTTCCGCAAACTGTCAATTTTAACACAAGCCAACGCCGAAATCAGTGACGATCTCTAGGCGAATGCAGCAGTCGACAGCACTTCAGGCCGACAAGGTAAGATCGACCCGGCTGTAACCCAATTGTTTCCCCGTCTACGTCCGAGCGTCGGGGGGAAACCACCGTGTTGAGCGTCTGCTATTGTTGGGGGTGTATTTTTATTTTAATTGTGCAAGTCGGAACTGATTTGTTGGTAAAGGCTCTTCTCTATGGGGGAATAGCTTCAATATGTGTTGTTATGCGCAGGGGTAGATTGTTCGGAGTTGCTGTGGCTCGATAGAACAGCGAGTTAAAAACGTTAGTTGCATATCCCTTACAGGACATAGCAGTCAAACCCAGCATATTTGGCTGTTCGTGATTCCTGGGCAATCTTCAATCAATCAATCAGGTGCCGTCTCCACAATGAAGGTTGGCTGCAATGGATCTCCAACCTGTCTATTTCGCCTTGACTGTACATTCTGTCAGACTGATGTTCGTCCATCTCTTGATCTAATCTTCCCACTTGTAACGTTGTCAACCTCTTGCTCGCTTGCCCTCAGCCTTGCCCTCCAGTATGGTTTTTATAAGAGTGTTGTGTCTTTTAACGTGGCCAAAATATTTAACTTGCCTCTTTTTGTAAAATTTCTTTCATCAACTCTCTTTTCATTCCCAGTTTTTTTTTAGAACATCTGTATTTGATGGTTTCTGTTTCCATGAAATACGCCATATTCTTCTGTATATCCACATCTCCAGAGTATCTATTCGACTTTCTAGTTGCTTGTTCAATGTCCAGGCTTCCGCATAATAGTTTGCCATTGCTTTCTGAACGATCGGCACCCATACAATTTCATTTTAAAAAGTCAGGCGGTCTGTTGCCAAATAGCCCCCCCCCCCCCCCCACCCCCACGGCTGTGTTTCGAAAGCGTTATGTGGGATTACGAACTGCGTCGTTACACCTTCGCCACGGAGCGGTCAGAGTTGACATTAGGTAGTAGTTACAGCTTTCAAAAGACCTGCTAAATAAGTTAAATGCATTTCCTTTACAGAACGTTGTAACCAACCTCAGCTTGCATTGCCTGTTTGTGATTTATTATGATTATTTTACGTTCAGTAATTTTTCACTGCTTTCTGAACGGCCGACGCCTCACACTATGGTAATCAACGCAAAACGGTCTGCTTCAAAATCGCCAACGGCTGACTGACCTAAATCAACTGATGGCGAGTGACACTAGCAATCGGGAAAGATAATCTACTGACAAAAATCAGCCCAGTACACTGGAAGTAGTAGCACTGTGGACTGCGCTAGGGTTCAAAGCGAGTGAACTAAACAGAAAGTGCCTGTACCTTGAGTATGACAGAGACAGAGGAGACAGCTGAAACCACACACAGTCAAAGCCACTCATATGTGCACTGAAATTGCGGAGTGTGCATTTGTTTCGTCAACGGATTCTCCCGCTAATTAAGACTCTTTTAACCGGAAATTGTGTTCCAACGATTTGTGAGAATAATGGGGGAAATCAGAGATAGTCAGAACAATCGGGAAAACAGAGGCCTGTGTTGTCATAACATGTCTGAAGTTACAGGGGAAAACATCCACAGAAATGGAGGTCGTCATGGCCGAAAGTATAAGAGTGCTAGCTCCTCGGTGTTGCTGCCGAGGTAGCGGGTTCAATCCCTACACCGGTGGACTAAAATACTGGCTTCTCGTCCTTGACTTGGGGGTCATAAATTACAAGTACCTCAGAAGTAGGAGTGGTTTGGCCTGCTGGCAATGGACACGGGTAATGTTAATCCAGTATTCAAGAAGTAGTATAGCACGCGTATAGACTACGCTTGAGTTCAAAAGAAATGTACGAGGAGAGGGAACACATATTCAGTGATTTCTGGCCTTCGTATACTGGGGAACGAGTACAGACACTTAAGTGTGGCTGCTCAAATGTAACGACCTCCTAAGATCTGGTAGAAGGCGAAAGGTAACCTTTTATGGCAGTCGGTAACTATAGCTTTCAAATTTTATGTTGTCTAGTGCGTCCTCTAGACTCTGTTTCCTTCTTCTCCCCCATGTGTTAAGGCATCTCAAAGGAAATTATTTTTGTAATAATTGAAAAGTCGTAATGGCGTATGATAACTGGTCTAGTTCGAAAACCAGTGTGCTCTATTTCAAAGGTCCTTTTAAGAGCAAGTAGAGTTAACACACTTGTGTCAATATTAGGTGGAATAGAACAGGAATAAACATCCTACACAAGTTTAGCTATCCGTGACATAGTCTTCATTGTCTGGGTAAGGACTTATGTTCTGCCACTTGTACGACACTTTTCATGCTCTGAAATGCTTTAGCTTGGCTTAATCTGCTTTCAATCTCAGTCACGCATCTTCCATCAGATTTTACTACTGCCCCTGATTGTTTGACTTGATTGACTTGGTAAAGTATTTTCACTTCTATCGCAATATCACATTTGAGGGTTATCTGCTTCTTTGATGCAATCATTGTTTCTATTTCCTAACATAAGCGGCGAGTTCCATTTGTGCACTTTCTGTTATTATGATGTCCAACAGTTATTACACTGTTCGTTCCACAAATTTCCTTTTGCCTTTATGTATTTATATGTATTTATGTATTTATCTTATACAATTATCCTTTGTCATTTAAATTTGATTTCTTGTGTAATTCAACTATAAAATTCCTTGAATCATTACTTTTTCTTACCCTTTCTAATTCTTTCTGCTCTTTGCTCGTTTTATTGGTGGACTTTCCCCCGACATTTTCCATTGTTCAAGCATGCTTTGTATTTTAGGCACTGCATTGTATCTGTTTCTCATGGTTACTTTGTATTGTTTCTAAATGCCATTATCTGCTTTTAGAATATCGTTGTTATGTGTAATGAACCAAACGTCTTGTTTCCTCTGTTCCCTCTTACTGTTAATTGTTCACATAGTGCGAGGTGTCTATTGTTACAGTCAGCACCAGGCATTGTCTTCACACTTAGCAATGTATTTCTAATTATTTTATTAATCGTTATGTAGTCAATTTTATTGCATATGTTCTTACCACGTCTTGTATGTGTATACAATCTTGTGTTGTTTCAACCAGGTGTTTCCATTTAGTCCACTCGGTGGTGAACGGGTTACGGATGCAATTCGTAAACCCGCATACCGCGTTCGTAACACAGCTTCGAGCGATTTGGAAGCAGACCGCTTTGCGTTGGTTTCCCTACAATGGGATGACTACCGATCGTTCAGAAAGCAATGGCAAACTACTGAACGTAACCTTGCCCAGGAATTGTAAACAGCCAAACAAAGCTGGAGTTGACTGCTAGGTCATGTAAAGGATATGCAACTAACTTTCCATTTAGCACATCGTGTATCCCTGACCTTTCCATCAATTGTTCTCCTTTTTTCATTGTATATACCTAAACCATAGACAACAGCTACATCTTCCATGTAGGGTCAAATAAAAAACAAGGACAGAAAAGTAAACATCAGCTTTACGAGACAACGATCGGGATTAATAGCGTGGGGAAGGTCCACGGAAGCAAAGAAATCTTTGACTTAAAAAAAATAAGAGTTCCTGTGTGTAAGTTGTGCACATTAAATATCCCACGGCAGTAAAAAAAAGAAGAAAATAACCGCAAAGGAGTAGGCCTTAAACCACTTCCCTGGCAACATTCTTAGGAAAAATAAATAAACTCGCGGCTAGAAGCCCGTTGGATGGAATCTGCCTAGAAGAACAGACCGTACACAGATGAATGCCGAAGTCGGACATGCTTTCCATTTATGTAAATAATTAGTTGTAACATACTCCCATCCAAACAGGAATGAAGAAGAGTAGGGGCTCAAAATCGCTGCAACAGCTGGCGAGTTTAAACAACGCTACCACTGACCATAAATATCTCTTTAGCCATGAGCCAAGTTGGCCTGCTACAGCCGTCAGGCATAAGTAACCGATAACAACTGTATCTCACTGAGAACTTGCGGGAGATACGCTGTTTTGACAGACAGGGGCAAGATTAAAGAACACTTGAGCGCCGACTCCAGTAAATGAGGTAGTAGTGGGGGGGGGGGGGGGGGGGGGCAAAGACAACAACAAGGTCAGAATGTGTTGTCACGTAAGACAAAGAGACAGGTGTGAAAATATTCGCTGCAGTCGGACCCCACACAATCCGACTGAAGAATGAGGTTAGCACAAACAATATGTATTTATCTGTAACAACTAGCTTGAGATGGACGTCCTTGTAAGATATCTCACTGTTAACATGATGTGTGTGTGCATGTGTGTGTGTGTGTGTTTGGGGGAGGGAGGGGTGTCAGCACATCTTTCTATTAACATTGTGTGTGTGTGTGTGTGTGTGTGTGTGTGTGTGTGTGTGTGAGGGGGAGGTGGAGGAGTTATCGGTACATCTTTCTGTTAACAGGGTGTGTGTTTGAGTGTGGGGAGGGGGTGCCGGCACATCTTTCTGTTAACATAGTGTGTGTGTGTGGGGGGGGGGGGTGTTAGCACATCTCTGTTAACATGGTGTGTCTGTGTGGGTGGGGGGGGGGGGTGTCGGCTCATCTTTCTGTTTACAAAGTGTGTATGTGTGTGCGTATGTGTGTGGGGAGGAGGTGTCGGCTCATCTTTCTGTTCACAGGCTGTATGTGTGTGTGTGTGTGTGTGTGTGTATGTGTGTGTGTGTGTGCGTGAGGAGGGAGTATCGGCACGTCTTTCTGTTCACATGTTGTGTGTGTGTGTGTGCGTGTGTGTGTGATAGTGTGGGGAAGGGAGGGGGGAGGCGAAGGGGGGAGGGATATCAGCATATCTTTCTGATAACATGATATGTGTGCGCGTGTGTTTGCGTGTGTGTGTGTGTGTGTGTGTGTTAGTGTGGAGATGAAGTATCAGCACATCTTTCTGATAACATGATGTAGGGGGGTGCCAACGCACTTTCCTGTTAACACTGTAATGCGGAACTTTAAATAATACTTGTAAGGGCATCTACAAGTGCTATATTATTTAAAATTCCGCAAAACAGGTGAAAAACATTATGGATTCGTAGAAGGCATGGGTACAGTAAATGCTATGTATTTGCAGAGAACATTAACTGGGCGTTCTATACAAGTGAACAAAGACCTATATCATTGCTTTATTGACTACACAAGGGCTTTCGATGCTGTAAGACATGTCAACATGATAAAGATGCGTTCAGATCTATACATTAATGGGAACGACCTTAGACTTGTTGAACACGTATATTGGAAGCAACAAAGCTGCCATAAAGACTGAACATGAAGATGGTCAATATCAGTCAATGATGAGAGATTTGCGACAGGGATGTGTAATCTCTCCAGATCCTCTTTTATCTCTACAGTGAATATATTTTTTTTAATAATTTAGAAGACATGATATGAATCACTATTAGGCCGTAACATCAATAACATTATATATGCGATTGATACAGTACTGGTTGCAGACAACGAGCAGGATCTGCAACATTTAGTAGATGCTGTTGTTGCACACAGTGAACAGCTTGCGTTGGAATTAAATTGTAAGAAGATACAGATTATGGTCGTGACTAGGAAGAAACATTGTGTCAGGTCTTAGATATGACTGAGCTACCGTATAACAGTAGACGGTACTACCTGCTTTCTGTTAGCGCCGAATGTTGGGCGGCGCTTACCAAACCCGACACCCCACATTGTGCCAACGGCTTCGGGCGGAAGAGCGCAATTGGTAGGGTACAAGCCTTACCCTTGTGCGAGGAAATGCAACCTAAAGACAACCTGTCATGGCAGGGCAGACCAGGCCCTAAGCCTTGGTTGGCGGCTGGTCTAGGATCGAAGCTACGACAGGCGGACAATTAGAGCATTGCTTTGCTGATCCGGCTGCTTCTGCAGCTTGTCTTGTTCCAGATGTAGAGGTGTTACCTTTCCTCTGGAGTGAACTAGGCAGGCCGAGAGAGGGATCATGCTGCTTGGGCAACACATGATCTCTATATTTTAGCCCAGGCTTTGTGCTATGGAGAGGCAATAACTCCATCCCTTACAAACTATCGTCTGTCAAGACGGCAAGGTGCCAATGGATGAAGGAAGAAACAAAAATACACAATGTAATATACGAGTAAATGACAATATTCTTAAACAAGTGAATAGTACAGCTATCTCGGGACAGTCATAACATCTGTTGAGAGGTGCCTTGAAGAGATTAGAACATGGCTATGGCGAAGCATTTGCAAGATAGAAAACATACTGACCAATAAAAAGATGTCAATTGAAACGAGAAAAAGAGTGTTGAGGTGCTACACAGAACCTGTACTTTTGTATGGATGTGAGACATGGACAATAAGCAGACAAGCTGAAAAACATCCAATGGCAGGGGAAATCTGGTTTCTGAGGAAAATGCAAAGAATACTATGGGCAGACAGAAAAACCAACGAGCAAGTCCTATAAGAAGCATATGAAAACCATAACATGATTAGGGAATTTAGACGTAGTCAAAATTATTTGGACACGCTATGAGAGGAAATCTTCTTCTTCTGCGTTCATCCAGATTTTTTTTTTCCGGATGTGACTGCGTTGTGCCTTTTTACAGCAGAGCTGCGTACTTGCGCCGTTAGGCCGACACATCCGACTTCTGCGGGCATTTGTTGACCGGGTTAACCTACCTGGGGATGAGAGGAAATAAACTAGAGAACTTGGTGACAACTGGCAAGATTAAGGGGAAAAGAACAAGGAGAGGGCTGAGAAGTAAGTATCCGGATGTCTTAGCCACGTGCTGATCTACGACTCTGATAATGGTGTGAGATGGTGAAAGATGAACGCCCACGCTTATCGGCGTGGCACATGAGGATGAAGGGCATATTTTCAATCGCTAGTAGCGTCGGCGTAGCCGAAAAGGTAAGAGCGCTCGCTCGTAAACTTCCATTCCGCAGATGGTGAGGTAGGCATTTCAACCCCTACACTGGCATTATGGTTTACTTACACGCTGTCTTCTCGTTCAGAAAGTAATGGCATTTACCTAGGACATCAACCTGCAGTTGAGGCTGATGGTAGCATCCTGAAAGGATATACACAAATGTTAGCAATGTCTACCCCGCTGGTTGCTGAACCTATAGAGGCAGAACAATGATCTCTGCAGTGTTGTCATGGAGACGTAACAATGATCTCTGCAGTGTTGTCATGGAGATGGAACAATTATCTCTGCAGTGTTGTCATGGAGATGGAACAATGATCTCTGAAGTGTTGTCATGGATATGTAACAATGATACGTGCAGTGTTGTCATGGAGATGGAACAATGATCTCCGCAGTGCTGTCGTGAATATGGAACAATGATCTCTGAAGTGATGTCATGGAGATGGAACATTGGCACCAGCTGGGCAGGGACGTCTCTATATCAGCAATACGTCATTTGTTGCAAGCTTTTGCCAAGGTGACCACATCACCCCTAGAGTGTCCAGTAGTCTATACAATAAGAGTCTGGCACCTTATGTCAAATACCCCTTTAATGCGTGTACAGGGATCATTGTCTTGTTACAGTTTCACATGTACCTGAGTACACGGAAAAACCATACACCATAACCGCCCATTCTTATTCGGCACGGAATATAATGAATGAATGTTCACGGAACAGAACCTAGTGGCAGGTGTGTGTACAGAGCTTTCTTGGACGATTGTAAACACTTCATTTACCACGGGGCCTAGCCGGCAGGTAACCAATACACTCATAAAATGTGCAAATATACACTCCTCGGCAAATTGCGGAAAGTACCGGATATTTTTAACCCAATGAGTTTTCCAGTTGTTTCCGGCAGAAGCTGAAAGCAAGAGCAGATAATAAGAATTGCATACTTCCTAAATAATTATTCGCAGTCCAAAGAGATAAAAAGAGGAGTATGGCAGGAATAAACAGAAATAATTTTTCAAACAAGTTGAACTGCCTGAACTTAACATCAATGGAAGAATAATAAACAATCGTAGGTATGCTGGCGATACAGTGTTACTATCAGAAAGCGAGCAAAGTGTTACAAAAACTAGTGGAACATGTTTAATAGGCATATTGCAGAATGTGGCTTAGATATTAAAATCTAAACAACTAAAACTATAATAATTAGCAGTGGAAAGGAGAGGTCTTCAATGAACATCAAAGTAAACGGAGAGATACTAGACGAAGTAACAAGTTTCTCATTTCTTGGACATGTAACAACAGATGATTGCAGAAGTGAAACAGAAGTAAAGAGAAGAATAGGATTGGCCAAACATGCTTTCAACATCTTCAAATCAGTAGTGACATCTAAAGATATTAACAAGCATTTAAAATGAGAAATGTCAAATGTTTTATATATTCAACATTGCTATAAGCAATTAGAAAGTCGAATAGAGGCCCTGGAGATATGGATATACAGACGAATATGAAGTATTTCACGGGGAGTGGAAGTGGAGAATCTAATACATAAGTTCTAAACAAACTGGGAATGAAAAGAAACTTGATGGAAGAAATGATAAAGAGGCAGGTAAAATATTTCAGCCACGTTAAAAGACATAACCCACTTATAAAAACCATACTAGAGGGTGAGGTTGAAGGCAAGTAAGCAAGAGGTAGACAACGATACAAGTGAGAAGATAACATCAAGAGATGGACGAACATCAATCTGCAGTCTGGGTGAGAAACATACAGTGTTTGAGATCCATTGCAGCCAACCTTCGTTGTGGAGGCAGCACCTGATTGATTGAACATTAAATAAAATGAGCAGACAAAACATGACTGCTGCAATATGTGGGCCTGTACACTACAAACACTGGCACCTTGCCGTCTTGACAGATGCTATTTTGCTATAGTGTGGTTCAAACTCAAAAGGCATAATAACTACAACCCATGGTGGTAAGACCGGGGATGGAGTTATACCTACCAAAAGCACAAAGACTGGCTTGAATTGTAGAGATTATGTGTTTCTCATGCAGCATGATCCTTCTCTCGGTCTGCCTAGTTTATTCCAGAGAAAAGGTAACACCAATAGATCTGGAACAAGACAAGCTGCAGAAGCAGCCGGATCAGCAAGCCAATGCTCTGACTGTGGGTTTCTAAAACTAAACATCTTGTTTATATGACGGGAGGAAAGTTGGAATATGTTTGCCATACGTCCTTCCAGGGCAGTCCAGGTTTATTAATGAAAAAATTCAATGTCCCGAAAAATACTTTCGGGAAACCTATTTATCCCGGTTTTGTTATGTCAAATGAAATATTTCTCTCAATCGAAGTGCTTTTCGATTCGTAGTTGGTGGAACTATTTAATTTGTGATTGCGATTAAGAGCAGAATTTGCAAGAAAAACGCTGCTTTCAGAAAATTAAAAACTATATCTCATGCCAAAGGTGGTTATGACTGAGTGTCTTAAAGAAAGTACCAACACGTTATATAATAATTAGAACCATTCTTGCTGCATGGAAGTGAATTATGGTACGGAAATGAACTAATTAGAGACAACTTGGAAGCAACGCAGCGTTCTTTGGTCATGTGGGAAGAGCGGCATTGGACACAATCGTGATGGCTGAGACGAATATTTCGTATACCTTGGACTGCCAGATTAAATAACACTGATTGTCTTTTTTTTTTATTTCGTATACTATTTACAGGACATCGCTGTCAACACCAGCATTTCACTGCTCTTGTTGATGTCGTGGCAAGGTTAAGTTCATTAGTTTGCCATTGCTTTCTGAACGACCAGCTCCCATACCAACACGTTAAAACTCCCAGCGCGACATTGTCTGCTGCCAAATCGGTCATCGCTGTGTTTCGGACGCGTGGTAAGTGGCTCATGAACCGCGATCTCAAGCCTTGTTTCCACGGGGACCGACAATGATTGTCTAGAAGAGGTTAAATAAAGTAGGGCATTATATACAACTATAAGAAAGAGACAAACAGCGTTCTTTGGTATTGTGGGAAGAGCAGTATTGGACACAATCATGATGGCTGGATATTTCAGTGGGAGAAGAGGGAGTTAGGTGGATTGAGAATTTAACACACAGGAATATCATCTATGGAGCTGATCAGGAACACAAAGGGTGTGGAGAGAGAGAGAGAGAGCGAGCGCGCGAGAGAGAGAGAGAGAGAGAGAGAGAGAGAGAGAGAGAGAGAGAGAGAGAGAGAGAGAGAGAGAGAGAGAGAGAGAGAGAGAGAGAGAGATGAACGCCTAACGTCAGTTGCAGGAATGATAAGAGAAACGTCTCGGTTTCTCAGTGACCAGATCTGGCAACCCGAGGCAGGGAATACTCCGTGGCCGAGAGGTTACAGTGTTCGCATCAAGCTTAACAGGAACTCGGTTCGATCCCATTCACCAACAACCATTGTAATAAAATTACATTCACTAATCACATTTGGAAAAAACATAAATGTATAGACGGAACAATCCTTTAGGAGTCAGGTTAAATTAAAGTTACGTGTCGAACCCCGTCGGGCAGTGTATGTGTCCTAGGGATAGAGAACGCAAGTTCACAATCCTGACATACTGGGTTCGAAGTGAGAAACTGACAGTTAGGGAGCAGATCTGTATGCATTGATTTTCACAATGGCACGAGCATAGACAGTTCTGAAAGCAGTGGCAATCTACATAAAGTAAAATTGACTAGAAGACAACACATAACCAATAATCGTAAAGTTTCTTCCCCTTTTTCTTCACCGTTCGTGCCCCTTGTTTGTTTTGGACGTAACTGCGTTGTGCTCTTTACAGGAGAATTACGATGTTAGCGCATTTCGGCCGACACATCCGACTTCTTCAGGCGTTTGTCAATCGGGTTAGCCATCCCGGGTATTTCATACGACGTTCCACGCTCTCAGCTCTCAATGTTGTGGTGTCCTCTTCACCCCTCCATCTACAGGAAGGACCCCTCGTTGGTGCCTCAAGAACAGCAGAACGCATGCTGGTTAGCTCTTTGAAAAAATACAAGGGCAGACCATCGACATTCCCCGATTTCCAAGAAGGCTTCCATAACTGTAAAGACCACAAATAGCGCTTTGTTTCTGGACTCAAACAGTCTTCACGTGGCTGCTTAGTCTCACTTCCGTATATTGGGCCTTCCGTTTACCACTGGTTGCTTCTCCGGAGACCAGAAGAGTGCAGTCTGCAGATAATGTTCACACAATGAGCTTGCGTGTCAGACTTACAACGAAATGAATTAACTTTTTTTTATTTTTTTTATTCGCATATCCTTTACAGGACGCCGGCTGCCTGGCCGAGGGGTTAGCAGCTTTCTCCGTTAATCCCGAATACTCTCGTAGTCAACGTGAGCGGACGAGAATTAGAAGTGGTTCGAGTCACGCTAGTGACTTGTGAGAGTATGCAGCCGGTCGCTCAGAAAGTCGTGACGTGCTGATGAGCGTAATCTAGCCTAGGAATCAACATACAGCTGAAAGATGCTGGTGTTGACCGCAATATCCTGAAACAGGATGGAAACGCGGGAAAAAAAATATCCTTTACAGGACATCGTTGTCAACAGCAGCATCTTTCAGCTGTCTGTTGATTTCTTGGCAAGATTACGCTCAGTAGTTTGCCATTGCTTTCTGAGAGGCCGGCTCAGTTATCCCGCAAGTCACCAGCGGAGGTCGAACCGCTCCCAGCTCTCGCCCGCTACGAGACTCTGCGTGATAAACGGGATTACGAAGAAAGTGTTGTAACCCCTCGGCCAGAGAGACCCATAGTCAAGCTATATTCGGTCTCCTACAATGCTGAGTTCGACTGCAACCTCATATAAAATGCATACAGATAATTCGATGTGCAATCATCGTTAGCGTTTTCCGCAGTTACTCGGGAGACTCGGGCTCGAATCCATGATTAATTTGTTATTCCCTGTCAGGAAAAAAAAATAAATAAAAAGATAACCCTAACCTGCACATTTCGCGGCGATTGCTCGAGCCAGGCGGCCTTAATTCCTCAGACTGGATATTTCCCCCCGCCCACCCCCAATGCCGTACACCACACAGAAAGGTACTATAGACACTAATGACAGCTGTAAAAACATATAAACTCCACACGTGAGCCACAGAAAGAATGTAGTCGATCAGGGGAGTTGTGGCTTCAAAATGTTGAGAACCGTTGACATAAGCCATTACTTCTTATACAACATGGTATATCAATACATTTGATATCAGAGGCATTCCCTGCCCGCGGACTCGCCAACTGATATCTACACATCTAAACACATGTCTTTGATGTGACAATCTGATCTGTGGATAGTACATTCAAGACCTTTTAAAATATCAACAAGAGCTAGATCTGTCAGAACAAACTGTTAGCTGACTCCGTTTGTGTAATTCAAAGTACCTACAGATGAATATTTTTGTTTATTATTTATTATTATCTGAAGATAATGGTTCTACCATCTCGGTAGAATGCAACACCATCAACTACCAGCACTGGCTCTCAAAGAAGATCTGTGACCAGAGCAAGAGGACGCTCAAGAAGACAACTGATACATGCACATATACTGATTAATGGATAGCTATGTGGATACATAGATAGACGGACAGGTTGGCAGGTAGGTAGGTGGATGAATTGATCGGTGGAATGAACAGACAGACAGACAGGCAGACAGACAGACAGACAGACAGACAGACAGACAGACGGACGGACGGACGGACGGACAGACAGACAGACAGAGCAAATTATGAAAATGACTTTACGTTTGCTTCTCAAGCACGTAGCCAGACAGGCTAGAAGTTGAGTTGTAGTTACACGACATACAGGTGGGTAGGTAGCTTTATAGGCAGAGGGCTATTTAGTTAGACAGACTGGTATGTAAGTAGGTAGTTGGGTAGGAAGGTAGCCTAGTTGGTAGGTAGCTAGGTTGTAACAAGATCGCCTTGGGTTGTGAGAGTGAACCACACCCGAGGTGTCTCTAACACTCCCGTGTATTCTAACCCCAGGGATTGGATAGGCAGATACACATTTTTACTCTGTGGCTGATCTCATATTAGTTAATTATGTCTACAAGCCCCTCCAGATTCTAGACCCCCACTAACTACCTACTCCTGTGGAACAATGAACACTTAGGCATCGTCCGAGCGCACACTCAATCATTATACAAAAAGCAAGTCAACTTACATAAAGTTTATTCTACCCTTGAGAATATAGAACTGAAATGAACATCCTGATAGAATAATCTATTTACACACATAGAGGATAGAGTAGACACAGAATCAGAGATATGGTTGTCATCATCAGGTTGAGAAGTAGATTGGATGCAGATGTCCCGTCCAGTCGGTCCGCCACTCACCCGGCTTCCTTCCAGTGAGATGACTAGAACCTTGGAGACCACTCCGTCCCCAGAGCTTGGACCGACAACAATAGAGTTACCGTTGGACCTCACTCAACTGGACCAACTGCATCTTTATCACTCCTACTAAGTCACTGTTAATACTCAGTTCTCTAACAACACTGG
The DNA here is from genome assembly GCA_963921405.1 of Cepaea hortensis. Classification (NCBI taxonomy): domain Eukaryota; kingdom Metazoa; phylum Mollusca; class Gastropoda; order Stylommatophora; family Helicidae; genus Cepaea; species Cepaea hortensis. The sequence continues at coordinate 38,712,281 of OY992879.1, forward strand.
CTGGGAGACAATCCTCCTGGATTTGACTCCAAGTATTCGTGACTTCGATGAACCTAAGTAGTCACTGACCAATCTAATGGTCCCTCAGGAGTACATTACCCGTGGTTGGATAATAAGTCTATTGACCAATTCAATGGTCCCGTACTCACAACACAGTAACACTGGTTATAGAATAAGTTCCTGACCAATCTAATGGTCCCGCAATCATAGCACAGTAACACTGCTTGAAGAATATGTCCATGACCAATTCAATGGTCCCGTACTCATATCACAGTAACACTGCTTGAAGAATCATATAAGGCAACTGATATGTCACTGAGTCCTACACGAACGCAGTTCAAAGTCTTCGTACTCGTTCAGTACACTATTAGAATCAGACATCTACTTTCAAGGAAGACAATTCAGGTTGGACTATAATCTATTGTCCCTTCCACCTGGTAACACTTGTCACAAGTTATCATTAATAGCGGGTGTAGTTCTTCTCAAGACCTGCCGCCAAAGCTGTCATAAGAACCATTCAAGTGTCTAAATCTTTTTCCGCGTTTAGGCGGAGCCACCGTAATAATATACGGTCAGGTGTTTCCTTTCTTTGAGCATGATTGCTCAAATTGCTGAAATGTTCCTGGCTGAAATAGAGTATCTTCTAATGCAGAAAAACAACACAAACCATAATGTCCCACACGTGCACCTTCAGGGCACCTAAATCACTGGATGCAAACCTTCACGCATGATGAATCACACTGGGTACATGGTGTGGTTGAGTCTGGCGTAATAAGTAAAGAATTGGACCCTTCGCTGTGTTACACGAAGTGGTTTCCCGCCAACGACAAATATAGTTGACTGGTTCCTCAACAGGCAAACTCCTGAAAAGGAAGAGCGACCGGTGAGAGTATACTGGCCCAAACCTTAGTCCACATGCATCCTACCAATGACTCAGACCCTCAGTCATGCTATTTAGTTATGCATCTAACTAAAGCATTATCTCTATATGGAGAGTAGTAAAGCATGGGTTCAGTAATGTCAGCTGGCCTCACAGAACAGCCCGTCAACCAGAGCAAGAAATCAGAAGGACGAGTCTGATCGTAGGTCTCACCAATCCCTAATCATCTACCAGTCGTCGCTAACGTCCGTAGTGATAGTAGGCTGTTATCATAGTTCTAATTTAATCGAACTAAACATTAAGGTAAAGAGTCCCTGGACTCGTTCCTAACATTATCAATGTTCATTAGTAAACATGATACTGATCAATATACCATCCCTCGGGATATAGGAATAGTACATGATCACATCCAATATGTACACAAGCCTGTTTGCTGGTGGGACCACCTGCCCACGCTATAACAAACTCTTCTTATCAGACTCCTCCTTAGAGTCAAGAAGCCTTCTTGATAATACATGTTCCCCACATGTTCCAAGGGTGATGTTCCAGTTCCACCCTCCCAAGTGGTTTAGCCTTGGCCGGGACCGAACTTCATCGTTGGCCTGGTCTGCCAACCTATACTTTCATAACTTGCTTTCACATCCCCCATATCCTATATGTCCCCTGTCTCATACAACCTCCTTGCATCTTTCCATACTTCCAGCACCTTAGCATTCACTCGCACTAGCGCCAGTATGAAAGAACAGGATAGCTAAGACGAGAATTCAAAACGCATATGTACATCGTGACGGCACGCACTGTTATCACGCGTCGACCTATTCGGCGTTCAGAATTACTCCAGGAAGTATCACAGGCCATGACCTAATATATACACAATGCCACATCATATATATATATATATATATATATATATATATATATATATATATATATATATATATATATATATATATATATATATATATATATATATATATATATATATATATATATCATCATCAATGCAGACTTAACTTCACACAGAAATCCCGTGTTCCACACAATGAATTCACTATTAAGTTACTATACAATAGTTACATCATTCCCGGTGGCACAGAACTAAGTTCTATCTTTACTTAGTAACTAAGCACAGTTTTGTCCGAATCTCCACCTACCAACTTACCTGGTTTTCTAACCGTTCTCCTTACTTCAGCAACTGACTGACATAAATCTAGGTTTCTATCAGGCCCTATTAACTCTGTTTTATTCTAACACAGCAACCTAATAGATGCAACGATTTGCGATACATGGTAAATATAATTTAAACCCAAATCGCCCACATCGCATGTCTGCCGTCCCAACAGCTGATTCGCGAACACACGTTGGTAAACCAAACACACGACCTAGCCTTCAACAGCGCTATCGATCGGTTTGCTAATTAGTTATGCAAGGACATCTGCATAGGTAATAAGGTTAGAACGATGGCGTTTTGTACACAATTACAAAGTTAAATGATTTAAACAAATAAGTACCTGAATGTTCAGAACCAGACTCCAGTCAGCTTTCAGAACTGTTCAAGGGCTCCTCAGCCTCCTTTCTATAACAGTCAGCCGAATCATGGTTGAGGTGAGACGCAACACAAAATGGCTCAACACAGGCCTGCGTCTGCTCTCTTCGAGCAAAATGAAGTGAATGAATGGTTTAGCCAATTTCCCCACTCGTGCCAACTCAATGCGCACGAGGAGCTAGTGCTTCTTGGGAAAAGACACTTTCTCGGGAAACAGTCATTCCCCGCCTAGAATTTCTAGATCTCTCTGCACGAAAATTTAGTGCTATACCCAGCCTCACGGGTCACTCAAATTCAGGTGCTCCGAGAAGATTCTAGATGGCAATTCCTCCATCGGCTTCCCTCATTCTATTTCTAGATGAGAAAGTCCGCCGATGACGCGCCAAAATAGTGCGGGATCCTGACGACCCAAGACAGATAAACGCGTTTCGTCACAGGTAAACAATGTGAATTTGTAGGGAGGTTGCTATTTAGTTAGATATATTGGTAGGTAAGTAGGCAGCTGGGTAGGTAGGTAGTTAGGTAGGTAGGTAGGTAGCTAGGTAGGTAGGTAGGTAGCTGGGTTGATAGGCATGTAAGTGGCTTGGTAGGTGGGTAAGTAGGTAGCTTGGTAGGTAGGTAGGTGAGTGGGTAGCTTCATAGATAGGCTGGTAGATAGGTAGGTGAGTGGGTAGCGTGGTATTCAGTGTGCTATGTTATTAAATGGGTAGCTTGGTTGGTAAGAACGCAGCTAGGTAGATATGTAGGAAGCTTGGTAGATAGCTAGGTAGATAGTGTCACAAAATAAAACCTTGCGTTTAACCAGTTGATTATTATAGAGGCTTTCTGATTAAACGACCTATCTGCCAGCGACAACTATTTTAACTAACAGTAAAAACAAATCCAGAAAATGTAGCTGCACGTGTTTACATCTGGTCGACGGATTGGGAACATTCGGTGGTGAGTGAGACAAATCCCTGCATCGCTTTGACAGTCTGTCAACATTTGAATACAGATGGAACCCGTCGGATCCTGGTTGCAATCGGATGTCATCCATCACAGGTCGGGCAAAGTTAACAGCTGCAGATGTGTAGGGGAAGTGGGTGAGCTGAATCATACATCGCTTTGACAGTTTATAAACAGGTCGGATTGGAAGCGGAAGTACTCAGCTCGGAAGAAAACAGTCCGTCTGTCAATTTATAGTTTCCCGACACCAAGAAGATTGGCAGCTTGTTGGGGAAACCCGTTGTTGTATCATACGGTAACTCGCTGGTTTGTTGGTGGAGTCAAAACAACTGATGACAACTCTGACAGTGACTAAGCCAGGGAAAATGGATTCTTGACAATGGATGATATGTCCAAATAACACCTGTGTGGACAGGAAGAATACCGTCACGTGACCAATTTTAGGTGTTGCCAAAAAACCATGATTGGAGAGGACAGTTGAACTCAAACATTGGATTTTAGCGGACGTGCTTCGGCACTGCGGTTTTGATTGGAAAATGTCTACCGTGTGCGAATTGAGTTAATTTAATTTTACACGTGCCTGTCATGGCAAGAGTGGATGTAATTGGATCTAACTGCGGTGTGCCTAAGGTAGAACCGATTATAATTAGTTCTAATTAATATAGGCTGTAGCCTTGTTAAAACTAAAGTGTGATGATTAGCACTGTTAGTGGAAAACTAGCTAGAGTAGGGAAGTGATACTTGGCTCTGTTAGTTGAAAATAGATTAGTGAAGTGTTGATAAGCTTTACTAGTTGAGAATTGAGTAATGAGGGATAATTGGGATATTCCAGTAGGTGTCCCTGGTGGGCGGGGTTCCGCATTCTGTTTGTTGATTTTTTTTTTCTTGTCTTTGCCTGATGATAACCTATGTGTTCAGTCATCTGTCCCTGACAGAGTAGGTTCACTTTATTTTCTGAGCGAGGCCGATGGCCACGATCATCTAATAGAGATCAGTGACGGGGAGACTATCACCAGTTGTATGATTTATTTTACAGGTTCCTCTGGTTGGAATGAAGAACCCGGAACCAATGAAAACTCCGATCCCGGATAAATTATGATGTAGAGAGATGGGCCAGCAACTTTCGCAACGGAAGAAGTTAATACACCTTGCTCGGTGGAGCCTAATGGTATATGTATCCTACATGAGTGCATACCAATCGTTGACACACCTGAAGTGATGGATGTTCAGCCCATGAGGAACTAGATCAGTAGGAACTGATGTTCACATTAGATGAAACCAAACATTGAAGTGTAGTTGTTCCATGTATCTAGGAAATCAGAACTTTCAGACTATATCTAGTGAATAAAGCAAGCCATTTTTGTCTAGATACATTGACTGTTTAAGAGTGAAAATACAGAACTAATAGGAACCGTTGTGTTAGGAACAATAATAGTATTTTCCACGGATTATATATTTACATGGGATTCAGATCTCATGGTCATCAGAGCTCCTGGAGGAGGACATGTCTGGAGAGAAGGATACGACTTCGGTGAGGTCTATTGTACTGACTCGTGTGATGTCGTGTAATCCTTGCCATGATGTGTGTACTATGATCCTGAACTTTGAGGGCTGACATATACATTTATGTTATTATACACGACACACATTTTTCTTCGCATACACGTCTCATATACGTTACACTTTTCTTTTAATAAATTAATCTTTATTAATTTTTAGAAGTAAGAGTTGTTGAGTATGTTGCGTTGGGGAAGTATGAGAGGGGGCATAGTACGACAGTGAGAGAGTGATAGGAAAAGGTGTCCACGGGCTGATGGAGTGTGTTGGACGGAAGCTGGTGGATTCTCCAGGATATTGATAGGAAAGAAAAATATTATAATGTGGGTGTTGACTCTCCTCCCTCCAGGGACGACACTTTAAAGGAGGACACGACAGATAGGTAGTATTTATTTTGTGTGTGTGGGGGGATACGTTAGCGAGGGAGCCCGCGATACAGAGACAAAGAGCGAAGCAAAGGAGAGAGAGGGGAGAGAGGGGAGATAGATAGGGAGAGAGAGGAGAGAGGGAGAGGGAGCGAGAGAGCGGAGAGAGAGAGAGAGTAAAGAAAGAGCAGGGAGAGAGAACAGAGAGAGAAGAGAAAGAGAGACAGAGAGACAGAGAAAGAGCAGAGAGAGAACAGAGAGACAGATAGAGAACAGAGATAGTACACACAGAGAGAACAGACAGAGCGAGAAGAAAGAGGTAGAGAGATGAAGAGAGAGACAAAGAAAGATCAGAGAGAGACAGAGAGTACATAAAGATATCAGAGGGAGAGAGTGTGTGTGTGTGAGAGAGAGAGAGAGAGAGCGAGAGAGAGAGGGGGAGAGTGTGTGTGTGAGAGAGAGAGAGTGAGAGAGAGAGAGAGGGGGAGAGTGTGTGTGTGTGTGAGAGAGAGAGGGAGAGAGAGAGAGAGATGAAATAAACGATGCAGCTACCTTTGCACGATAATTGTCTGAGGCGTCAAGATAATATCAGCTCCCGCAGGAAAGTGCCCTGCCATTATCACGTGACCTCATCATGCTGACAAGGGATCGCGGACTCGTTGTTGCAAGCCCTCATGGGGGATTACCCTAAGAACGGGGTCGTTCTATCTGGGTTCATGCCTGGACTCAGGTGACAAGAGGTCGAGGTATAAATAGAATGGTTGGGTGACACTTTGCCATAGTTTAAATATGACGTTAGGGTGATATGGCTTCCTGGCCGTCCGGCTAAGATCAAAGTGTAGTATCTGCACTTAATCATGCCATGTCCACATACTGAGGCGGTCATCCGAATAAAACACAGGGACGTGGAACCTCACGGGGCGGCTCTGGCCCCGAGGAACAGCGAGCCCTTGAACAAACAAAATATTGTAAAAAGCCATTACCCTCTTCCGACAACAACCGCCTTAAAACTAATATCCTATTTATGGCTGACGCGATGACAGGATTATTAATCTGACCCAGGCGATGGACCCTAATATAACTTCTCTTCTGAAGTTGAAAAGGGTAGGGGTAATGATATAATGCAATTTTATGTTGGAAAGTAAATAGAATGTTGGACGATATTAGATCGGGGTAAAAAAAAAAAAAAACAGCGGATGATACTGGGTCGGGTGACATTAGCCCGGAGAATAAATTAACAGCGTGGGTGATTTTAAGTCGAAGTATAAAAAGAATATTTTCAGAAAATACATTGAATGTGTAGGCGACAACTAGGTTTACAGAACCTTTGGGTGAAATAATGTCAGGATATAAATATATTGAGCTGGTGACATAGGCAGGAATATAAATGGATTCTGAGGTTGACAGTATACAAGGGAATAAATTAAATGATTATGTGTCATCAGATCAGGGATAAGTAGAATATGTTGGTGGCATTAGGTCCGAGTATAAATACAATGTTTCAGTGAAATTAGATATAAGTATAAATAAAATGTTTGAGTGACATTAGATCGGGGTATAAATATAATGTTTGGGTGACATTAGATATGTGTATAAATAAAATGTTTGGTTGACATTAGATCCGGGTATAAATATAATGTTTGGGTGACATTAGATATAAGTATGAATAAAATGTTTTTAAAAAAAATTAAAAAATAAAAAATAAAATAAAATAAAACAAAAAATAAAAAAAAATAATTTTAAAATATAATGTTTGGGTGACATTAGATCGGGATATACATAGAGTGTGTGAGTGACATTATATATTAGAATAAATATATTATTTGGGTGAAATTAGATCGGGGAATCCCGGGAAGGTTAACCCGGTCAACAAATGTCCGCAGAAGTCGGATGTGTCGGCCTAACGGCGCAAGAACGCAGCTCTGCTGTAAACAGGCACAACGTAATCACGTCCGAAAAAAAAGTCCGTATGAACGCAGAAGAAGAAGAAAAAGAAGAAGAAGAAGAAGAAGAAGAAGAAGAAGAAGAAGAAGAAGAAGAAGAAGAAGAAGAAGAAGAAGAAGAAGAAGAAGAAGAAGAAGAAGAAGAAGAAGAAGAAGAAGAAGAAGAAGAAGAAGAAGAAGAAGAAGAAGAAGAAGAAGAAGAAGAAGAAGAAGAAGAAGAAGAAGAAGATCGGGGAATAAATAAAATGTTTGTGTGACATTAGATCGGAGTATAAATGTAACGTTTGTGTGACATCAGACCGGGGTATAAATAGAAGTGTTTGGGTGACATTAGATCGGGAAATCATTAACACGTTTAGGTGATATTAGATAATGACCTCATATTCATTGGTAGTTTTTCGAGAAGGTTAATCATCGAACCCGCTACTTGGAGGTCAACGGGCAGTTTGCCAGGAGGTAGTCCCTTGATAGTTCTCTCCCAAAGACATCGTCATCAACTGGATCTGCGCTCCTCCAGTTAGCGTCTGAGGTAACATCATTAAACCACACCAAACCCTGTGATGTATACTAGTAGTCTGTCAAAAGCCAGTCTCGAGTGTTTTCACAGTCTTGAATCTCCCTCCTTCTGTGTTCATAGCCAATGTATAGCGAGAGCAAATACCGGAATTTAAAAGCCATGTTTACTTTCTTGTATGGGTTTTTTTTTAAACATGTGGTTTATCAGGGGCGTTAACGATAAAATGTTATCTTACACATAAGTGCACGTCTGGGCTCTTTCTCAAACGTACCCGTAGAAACGTCGAATCTGAAGTAAGGGTGTGTATTTAGTTACACATTGTAAATAGTTGACAAAAATCACGGGCTTTATTGTATTATGCAAAGTTAGTTGCATGGCCTTTACAGGGCGTCGCAATCAAACCCAGCACTTTTCACTGTTTGTGTTTGACTAGAAAATGTTTGCATTTAGTAGCTTGCCATTGCTTTCTGATAGATCGACATCTTATGCCATCGAAATCAACGCAATCGAAATCACCTACCGCAGATGACGAACCTTGGAATGGGTATATCGGAGAACTGTGAAACGTATTCACTGACTAAGCCATAGCTCAGGCATAGTACAAGTATTCTTGGCCTTTAATTAAAGAAAACGACAAGAATGCAACCAGACCAGGGTCACCAGTGGAAGGTATGCCTTTCTATTACAAGTAAAAGATGGCGTACCACCTTGGATACAAAGGTAGACGCGGGTAACCATCATCTCAAGCAAGCGAAACATTTCAAACTCTCCTGGAGCATCATATCATCCCATGGAAGAATGCCAGAAGAAATGGATCGTTGATACTTTGCTACTATCATCATAATCATCATCATCACATTGCACATCTGCTGCAGAAGGAGGAGGAGAGGGGGGAAGAAAAAGAAGAAGAAGAAGAAGAAGAAGAAGAAGAAGAAGAAGAAGAAGAAGAAGAAGAAGAAGAAGAAGAAGAAGAAGAAGAAGAAGAAGAAGAAGAAGCAGAAGAAGAAGGAGGAGGAGGATGAGGAGGAGGAGGAGGAGGAGGAGGAGGAGGAGGAGGAGGAGGAGGAGGAAAAAGAGTAGGAGAAAGAACAACGCGAAGAAGAAGAGGACTGACTAAAGCAAAGACGAAGGAGGAGAAATTCCACCACAACGGCAGCGAATGATACACACAAGTTAAAGGTCACAGATAAAGGACTCAATGTCCGACCTGTAGTGATATGTCGGGCATATGCTGCTATAGTCTGTTTACTTTTGTCTGCCCCAATATAAAATTCCATATCTCAGTAACCAACTGAGGGAAAATGATGAGATTTAGCATATAACCTTATCCACCCAACAAAAAATTTTTTGTTCTGGAGATTGTACAGCAGATTTCAAAGTTTGTTTATATGCGGTATATAATTTACGGGTCAGAGATGAAATGCACATTATTAAACTTATTACATCTTCCCACAGAAACATTAGTGTTGAATTGTTAATTTTCTCGTGGGACATGGGATTGGCCTTATGACAAGAGCCTCGCGTAGTGGAACGGGGCATTACTATAAAACAAGTTTGTTTGCGGGAAATCAATAGTTTTTCACCAAAACATCAAAGAAATGTCGCCGCTTTCCATGATTTAAGTTGCTTTTGGACCTACCAAATACATATTCTATGGGTGAGGGTAAATATAAGACGGCAGGAAAAATTTCACAACGATGCAACAGACTATTTCCAAAATAATTTATCGTGAATGAAGGCATTCATTTCTGGACAGACTTTTTTTTTTTTTTTATATTACATGTATTAAAAGATCCCCCAGCAAGCATCCCCAGACAGGTTGTAGAGGTCAGTATCCCGACGACAGGCTTATCTTTTGCCATCTCACTCGACCACCAGCGTCGTGGATCAGCTCAATGTTCTTGTCTCGACCATACAACGTGGCCAAACCATCCAGGTATTTACTTCTCTGTCCTCCCCTTGTTCTCTTCCCATCGATCTTGCCAGTTGTCACCAAGTTCTCCAATTTATTTCTTCTCGTAACGTGACAAAAAACTGACTGGTCTACGTCTAATTTCTCTCATCAGCTTACGGTTTTCATTTGTTTCTTGTAGCACTTGGTCATTGGTTTTTTCTCTCTGTCCATGGTATTCTTATCACTCTCTGTTAAGGTACCCATTTTAGGAACCTGGGCCGGGTCTATCATAGAGCCATGTGTTGACCAAATATAAACCCTTCACTTCACAGGGTGTTAGAACGCTTATTTATAATATGCCCACCATTGTTCCGGATATTCTGTAAAGGGTTTACAACTATAACATAAATTCAAAACAATGTTTTCCTGATGTAAATTTAAATAACGGCGACACAAACAATAGACTGCAAAAGTTATTGCCTGGCAAATTACGCCTAGTCTCGTCGGGTACTTACTACAAAAAATAAAACTCAACACATAAGGAAGTAACGTAACGAATCCTTTCAACGGAAATAAACAAATCACGTTGTCAAATGCTTCAATGTCACCACGCTAGTTTTAAAGAGACCATTATGTCTTAAGTGGTCTGTAACATCAAGCGACCACTGTTCTGTCTCATGTGTAACACAATGCGTTATAAATAATAACAGAAACAGGAACCAGCACACACAGAGAAGCATTGGGAACCAGCTGGGAACACAACCCCTCAGTGTAAGAAGGAAAGAACCAAGAATAATCTAGTGGATGACGGTTAATTTGGATGACACACACCCGGTATATACACGTTAGTTGCGAGTCCTTTACAGGACGTGGCAATAAACACCAACAGTGTTGGTCTGTTTTGATTTACTAGTCAATGTTTACGTTCAGTACTTTGTCGTTGTTTTCTGAACACCCAGTATTTAAGGAACTGAAAATTAAACAAGAAGAAGAACAGCACGCCCTGTTTAAGATATACCCATCAGGATTGAGGCCTGCTCAAGCATAATTCGGAGCTAAGGAATATAGCAGTGGTTATCAACCGGTGGGGAATTCCCCACCATTGGGGAATTTTAGGGTTTCCAAAGGTGGGGGGGGGGGGGGGGGGGAGGAATTAAGATTATTTCAGGATCGCGTTGATACAAGAACCGATTATGTGATATTGTTTTTCCCTCCATACTTTACGGATCTGTGCTTCTCGGTCTTCTGAAATTCGTTTCATAACGTAAGTAGACCCGCAAATCGCGTTTTATGTAGACGTCTAGACTTGTTCTAGTTTGTGTTATTAAATTTAGCTTCCATTGTTACGTATACTGTGTAGGGGCAGGGGAATTTATAGGGAGGAAATAAGTGAGGGGGGGGGGGGGTGACATTCTGAACATATAGTGAAGGGGTGCATGTGCCAAAAAATGTTGAGAACCACTAGAATATAGCTTTTAAAAAAAATACCACATAGTACAGCAAACTACACAAACCCACAGTACTACACTTGAAATTAAACCTGCTAGAAATAGAATACAGTTTAATGAAAGAAATAAGCACACATATTCTAGAAAATCTTTATAGGAATATATAATAGAATATCCTGTATAGGACGTAGCAGCCAACCCAAGCATTTTTGGCTGTTCGTAATTCCTGAACAAGTTTACGTTCAATAGTTTGCCATTGCTTTCCGAACGACCGGCATCAGTACCACTTCGTAAAAATCAAACGCAAGGCAGTCTGCTGTCAAATCGGCCTCAGCTGTGTTTCAAACACGATATGCGGGATTACGAAATGCTTCCGTTACTCCTTGGCCACGGTGCAAGCATTCAAGAAACAGCTAAATAAATACTAGCCATACAATGTATGAAGACAACAGTCACGATAATCTAGCAATATGCAACGACGGATCCACACATGAGAGGAGTAACTGGAGACTGAGTCCTGATCCAAGATTCTGGAATCAGCTGCAGTTATAACATAACTAAACATGAAGGCGTCAGAGATGACTATAGCATGCTCACTCAAAAAATAAATAAATAAATAAATAAATAAATAAATAACCATCCTATCGGACTCACTGGTTGCGCTGCTGCCACTAGAAAGTTATTCAGCGCGAAGAAAACCAGATATTTAGGGAGAGATGTTACATTACCATAGGAGTAAATGGAAACGAAAACGCAGACCAAGCTGCTAAAACAAGAACCTGTTCTATTGTATGGAAGCTAATCATGGAACGTAAAGAAACAAATTAGGACGAGTTATGAGAAAGGGGAATGTGTTTTCTGAAGCTTATGTTGCGAATACATTGGCCTGCTCATCATCATCATCATCATCATCATCATCATCATCATCATCATCATCATCATCATCATCATCATCAACACCATCATAATCTCCCACTTTTGCCGCCAAGCGCCGTGGGGAGGAATAGTTGACGATCCAGCGCACGATTGGTGGCACTAGATAGTGTCATTCAGTGTGATTGTAAATGTCTTTGATGTCGTCAATTCATTTACTTCTCAGGCGTCCTCTTTCTCTCGTAGCAGATTTTCTTTGATGTAAGGCCAGTGCTGGTAGCTGATGGTATTGTATTCTAACAAGGTAGCCGAATCATTTGATCTTGTGCTTTTCAATAAATGTAACACAAGGTGTTGATCCCACTGTTTGTCTGATAGTAGGCCTCTTTCAGTCCTGAAGGACTATAGCGTTGTGCTGCTCGGGAGGTACCTGACAGCACCGCTGGTGACTGTATAATCCAATGCGAGAGTGACAATCTCTGTCACAGTTTCAGCATCTGTAAGACGAGGCAGGCCCGCAGTAAGTGACTGCGTTTTAAGTCTGTGTCGCCTGTCTGATAACATCATTTCTTATTCTGTCTCGGATAGTTAAGTTGGCAGCTCTCCTCAAGCATCTTATCTCGCACGTGTTGATTTTGATTAAGTGTGATAACTGTTAAAGCAACTAAAATCGAGCGCCTGAAAAGGACTAGTACAGGTAGAACATACATACACACATAAGAAAAAGACGCTGTATTTTTGGTCATGTAATCAGAAGACGGGAAAAGGAAAACAACAGTGCGACTGGAAAGATCAACAGAAGTAACAGGGAAACGCCCAGAGAAAAATGTGACAATACATGGTAGCGAACAATGGAACCTGAATAAACAAATGAGGGGGATCTTGAAAGAAGCGAAGATGTAGATTTTGCTGTTGCAAACTACCTTGGTTACCAAAGTAACAACAACGGGTGTTTGCAAAAGGCTAATGGAAGTAGCACAATACATATACATATAAGAAATATATAATGCTCCTGTAGCCATGTAGTGAGAAGATGTTTAGTTTAGTTTAGCCGACGGATTAACTTTACGGCACACGGGTGTGACCCATAAGTGCTCCGTTCTACTCCTAACTCAAGCCTGAGTCCGGAGAATCTTAGCTCAGAGCACGAACTCCGTAGCACCGGCGAGGATCCTCAAATACATTGAGTAGTTTTTTAACTCGAAATTTTGCCCAAGCAGCGCCGTTAGGCTACCTTTTTCCGATTTCCAACCGCCAAAGGATTTTTTTACGTGCGCGCAACAATTCACATGCTATCCGATCTCATTACACAGAGACCAGGGGAAATTTTGTTAACAGAAGTCCACGTGAAAAAATCCCGGTCCTCACCTAGGCTTGAATTCGGGACCTCCAGCACTCGAGGCGGACAGACAACATACCTCAAGACCACCCAGCCCTCCACGCCCAGCACCCCCCCCCCCCCCCATATCGCCTAGTGAGAAGATGTGTTCGATTCTACTTCACGTTCTCATTGATTCCCTTTAGGTATGTTTTCATGTAGATGTTTTCATGCAGATGTTTTCATGTAGATGTTTTCATGTAGATAAGATCAGAAATGAAGAAATCAGGACTAAAGTGGGGGTTAAAGCAGCACTAGATTTTATTAGAAAGCAGCAAGTCAAATGGTTTGGCCATGCAAGTAGGTTACCAGTCAACAGCATACCACAACAAGCAATGATGTACAGACCAGATGGAAACAGAGGAAGAGGCCGACCACGTAAACGTTGGACGGATAGAATAGCAGAGTCCATGGGAATGTCGATATATGAAGCCCATAATCTGGCACTCTCACGAAGTTTATACTTCACCTCGACACCGCAAGGTGGAAATTCAGCAAATAATTCAGGAAAATTCTCGCCCGGGTGATGTGATTATCTACACGGATGGGTCGGTGTTGAGAGGTAGGAGAAGTGCCTGGGGGTTCTTGGCAAAGACTAATGGTCGGCGTTTGGGGCAGGAGAGCCTGGCGTATGATGATACTACATCTAGCTTAAGAATGGAGGTGGAGGTGGTCAGTGCAGCTTTCCGCTGGATAGAGAACACGATACATACACACATTGTGACTGTTACTGACTCAGAAAGCATGCTGAGGAGGGTGAGAACAGGCAAGCTTCGTGCAGAGTGGCTTGCTTCGCTTCGGAGGTCACGTGTAGCAAGCATCACCTGGATCTTTTCTCCTGGGCATGCCGGTGTGCTGGGGAATGAACAGGCGGACATATTGGCTGGCTCGGCAAAACTTGGTGGAGTATTGATGTATGACAAAACAGATGTGGTTGCGGCCTTGTGGGAGCACGTGTACACCTCGGAGGAGCAAATGGATCACCATAGTCTGGTAAGAATGAGACAGCGAGGTGTGACGAGGGGATCTGGCCGATGCTCGACGCTCAGAGGAAAGGCGAGACGGACATATAATCAGATTGCTACTGGAACTATTAGTGTTGGAACTCTTCGCTGGCTGCTGAGGATGGGGACGGAGCGCTTATGGGAATGTCCCGAATGCTGTGATGTCGGTTCCTAAATCAATCAATCAATCAATCACCGCAAGGTATAAGAGGAACATAGTATGTCTGTTGTTTGTACTCTGACGAAGGCTTTAGCCGCAACGTCCATTTTACCACTTATGATTGTGTTTTAGTAAAGCTGACTGGTTCTACTGAACGTGTTCGTTGACTCACTCCGAGAAAAATTGTGGACACTTCAAACATCTCTACAACAACATTAACTTCATTAATAGATTCAATGCCAAAGGAAACTATATCGCCTCATCTGACCTCCATTTGGACACATGAATGATATATCGCCATACTAGGGTCAACGCGTTATTTGTTTCGTTTCGTGGTATCTCCCACAATTTCAATGCTCAGTGAATGGAGAGACATTATAATACTTGGTCATTTGATTGTGCACCTATTTTTTGCTTGGCACAAGCAATTAAATTAACAGATGACAGGGCGGTTTGAAGAATCGTGATCGCCAATGTCAGGCACTGAGCCAGCATCTGCAGAAGGATATTCCAGGCTGTAGACTCGCGCTAACATAGTAGTAGCAACCCCTGACTTCACAACACTAGGGTCAAGATTCGATTGCCAGCAGTGACAGAAGAGTAATGCCACTCAAGTTGTCTAGCCAGGAAACGCGACGGGGACAGACATGAGTTGGGGGGGGGGGGGGATAAATGGTGTGAGCGATCAATTCTCAGCACAATTCCCGAATCAACACATGCAAGTAAATTCATAGGTAATGGCGAACACTCATTGACGTAAATGTTAATAAACAAGATAATATTTGAAAGCTATAATGTGGCCACACCAGGATTTGAACCAGCAATCTTTACATACCGTTAGCGCCTCGAGGAAGAAAAAAGTGTATTTCCAAGCATGACAAACCAAACACACGTTGACGTTGAGGCACGACCGTCCGTGGAGGTTGAAAATTCGAATGCCGGTGTGACCTTGCCATGACTTTCAATTGTTAAAGCTGGCAGAAGCAATCGCCATTCATTTATAGAAACCAACTGTGTGCAAACAGAAAGACATTATAGTAAATTTAAAATTACCCTGGTGGATAATTCAAATTACTGTGTGAATATCTGTGTATATTTCAGCTTGAAGGATTTATCTAATTACTTTAGTTTATTTTGTTTGATTTCTGCAGTAAGTAGATGCAGCGAAATATGCCAGGCATTAAATCATGCAACCTATTGTTTGTCTCTTTGTTATTCAAATAGTATACTGTCTATTGTGTCCTGTTGTTGCTGCTTCTTTTATCTTCTTCAGTAAGTGGCTATTAATATGTGGGAGTTTATTTCTCATGTTATTTAAATTACCTCACATTTCCCCCAGCAATTGATACTCATGTGTATTAGTAATAGAATATCAGTATACAGCAATTCAATTCTTTATCTTTGTGTCACATCTTTTTAGTGGCACACGAAACTCGAATAAAGAGATTGAAATCAACAAAAGGGAAGTATGGCTGAGATCTGCAGCCACGACAAAGTGAAAACAAACTAAGTGACTCTAATTACAGTCCCCAAACTAGGTCAGACTTTCCAGACGACAAGGAGAAATGATAGCTGGTGAACTTAACTGCCAGAATATTCAACACTTTACAGAGCCAATGAGTCATTGACGCTCGCCACAAGATGTACAGCAGGATATGAATCTCCGGTTGGGGAGAGAGGAGAATAATTACTGTAGAGAAAGATAAGGGAAGACTAAACAGAAAGAAAACAGGGTAGGAATATGCGTAGAGAATAGTAAGCGAAGAATAAACGCAGAGAAAGAAATAAAGAGTGAGGGTGGGGGAATGAACGAACGAATGAACGAAAGTCTTTATTTTCAAAGGGTTAAGAATTGGGCACGCAGGCCCGTCTGACATTCTGCCCTTCTTCTCTATTTCCTCTCATACATTCTTTCATTCAACATCACTTATGAAGCAAATTTTGACAACAAAAGAACAATAGCATTAAAACGCATGAAAAATAATCAATAACAAATGACTCACTGAGGCAGTGTTTAACATGGGCATTATAAATACCTAAGGAGGGTGTAATGTGCCATACATATGGGAATGTTTTTTGGCTAGTTGTCGTTTGAGATAAGTTACCATTATTATTGTCTTTTTGTGTCTTTTTGTTTATGGGGGAATGTAGTCTGTACTGAGGTAGTGTTCAAACAGGTTGCGAATGTATGTATAATGATTGGTGGTGTCTTTGATTTCTTGTGGAAGATTGTTTCACAACTGAGCGGCAAAGTATCCTAAGCTTGTTTTATATAAGTCTATCCTAGGTTTAGGGACATGAAGTATATTTTAGTCGTTCGCTATGTCTAGCGTTATATTTAAACAATGGCCAAAGGTAGCTAAGGTAGCAAAGGTAGCATTTTGAAATACGATTTTGTGAATTAGTTTGGCCTTATTAAAAAGTAGGCGTTTGTGGAGTGGCAGTAACCGAAGACATTTATGTAGGTTAGAATTGTCGGTAAGCTTTTCACCATTAATTAAACGCACTGCCCTTTTCTGGAGTGAATACAGGCGTTTTGTTATTGATTTGGAGCATCCATCCCAGATTGTGGAGCAGTAATCAATATGTGTTTGTGTATGGGAAGTATAGAATATCTTTCTTGTGTTTTCGACAAAGAAATTTTTAATTTTGGCAAGTTGGTATATTTTTTTGCTATTTGTTTAACGAGAGCATGAACATGTGAGTTAAAGGTTAGATTTTGATCTATGATAAGACACAGTGCCTTGTGCTCAGTTACACTTTCTATAGGCATGCTACCAATGTGCAGCTGTAGAGTTCTCTGCGGGTTTAGCGTGTGAAGTCTTTGCCTGGTTCCTATTAACATAGAATTTGTTTTAGAAATGTTAATTTGCATGCGGTTTGCATGACTCCAGGTAACTATACTATTTATTTCTTGTTGCAAGGATAATTCTAGCACATTACGATCAATAGCGTTTGTATATATTGTGCAGTAATCAGCAAATAGATCGCAGGACGACGACAGATTTAAGGGAAGATCATTTATATAAATGGCAAATAACAGAGGGCCAAGAATAGACCCCTGAGGTACTTTAATATTAATGGTAATGGCTTGAGATAAAGCTTTATTGTGTGATACTACTTGTTTTCTGTCTAATAAAAATGATTTTATTAATGTCACTATATTAAAGCTTACTTTCATTTTTCTAGTTTTTTAATTAGAATAGTATGATCTATCATATCGAATGCTTTTCCAAAGTATAAACACCGCTCCACATAGAGTATTGTTATTAATATTTTGATGCCAGTTTTCTATCATGTTTGTTAGGGCCGTATGACAAGAATATTTTGGCCGAAATCCTGACTGACTGTCAATTATTAGTTTGTGGCGAACTAAGTGCTCTAGCGTTGTTTTGTGGATGTGATTTTCTAGCGGTTTGGATAGTGAGAATAATATGGAAATTGGCCTATAATTACTCATGAGACGATCGTCTAGAGAACCAGCTTTTAAATGAGGATACACTTTAGCGATTTTAAAAGCTGATGGGAAGTGACCTTTGGTGAGACATTGATTATATATAAAAGTTCGTGACTCACAAATCGCCGGTGCAGCATGGCGAAGGATCCGATTACTGATCCCATCAAGTCCTGATGAGTTATTGTTATTTAGATTACTGAGATGAGTAAATACTTCAGTGGTAGTCATTAGCGGTATGTTGCAGGGAATATCTTCATAGCATTTGTTCTCACAGAATGATGATAATAAAGATATGTCATGAGGCGCATCTGGTATTGCAGCCTTCAGTTGGTTTATGTCGGACTGAAAGAATCTACTGAATTGATCACATGTAACATGATTTAATGGTAATGATTGTGATGATTTGTGTTTGTCAAGGTAGTAATTGCTTTCCATATATCTTTAGTGTTGGTTTTATCTATTATTAAGTTCTTAAAATAGTTTTTCTTTTCCTTTCGAATAGGGGGAGGTGGGGGGGGGGCGAGCTAGAGAGAGGATACGAATATGCGTAGAGAAAGACGGGAGAAGAATAACTGTAGAGAACGATATGAGAAGATTAAACAGAGAGAAAACAGGATAAAAAAACGCGTAGAGAATAGTAAACAAAGAATAAACACAGAGAAAGAGAAAGAGAGAGATAGAGAGAGAGAGAGACAGAGAGAGAGAGAGGGAGAGAGATGATACGAAAATGCGTAGAGAAAGAGGGAGATGAATAATCGTAGAGAAAAATATGAGAAGATTAAACAGAGACAAAACAGGATAAGAATGCACGTAGAGAATGGTAAGAGAAGAATAAACGCAGCGAAATTAAATATTAGACAGATAATGCGTAATGTCAACTCTCTATATATCACAGAAATTGAGAGCTTTTATTTTTTCATTTGTAAGTTTACAATCTTGCAAAATGCTACTTTTGCCATGGTAATTGTTGTAGAGATCAGAACAAGAATCGCCATGGCAAAAGTAGCATTTTGTAAGACTTACTAACTTACTCACTAATGAAAAGCTCTCAATTGCCATGAGATAGAGTTGAAGTACAATACACGACCTGTATTGGTGTATGCATGCAAAAGATAGACACTATTCAGACAAATTGAGAAACCTTTACTGGCAGGGAAAATATGGCTTCTGGTGAAAATGCAAAGAATTGGTTTCCGGGGCTTCTGGTGAAAATACAAAGAATTGGCTCTTGTGGCTACTGATGAAAATGCAAAGAATTGGTTCTTGTGGCTTCTGGTGAAAATGCAAAGAATTTAATGGACTAATCGAAAAACGAACGAGATAGGCCTATAAGGAACACATGAAAACCGCAAATTAAGTAACATGATTAGAGAAATTAGACGTGGGCAGTCAAGCATGTCTCGGCATATTATGATTAGAAATAAACATGAAAACTCAGAGACAGCTAAGAAAATTGATGGAAAGAAAGCAAAGGGAAGACATAATTAAATACATGGATGGCATGATTCCATGGCATAATCCACGAAAGAACTTAATATTACACAATTGTGGTTATGTGAGATGGCGAAACATGACCCCCAAACGCCTACCGGTATGACAGGTGATTCAACATCATCCAGTGCCTTGCCGGCTGGCGTGGGCGATCATGCTTCTCCACAAATTACGATCTCTGACGGCATGGATTGATTCGTGTATTGTCTATCTTCAATGCCATAACACACGACTGTCAAGAATTTTATCACGCTGTCTTCCTCTATATCGCTTTCCACAAATATTTCCGGTTGTCACAACATGTCCTAGTTTTTGTCTTCACATAATGTGGTAAAAAATGATAACCATTATTTTATGGTGTTTGTGATATGTTGTCAAAATGTCCAGATTGCTCATTTTGGCTGTCCAATTAATTTTCAGCATTCTTCTAAAAAATCACATCTCTTATACTTCTAGGGATGTTTTCACCTGTTTACTAATTATCCAGGATTCGCAGCCGTATGCTAAAATTGGTTCTGAACCAACATATGATTATAAACGATACATTCGCAGGTATTCATTAGCACTCATAGAAGTAGAGGGAAGAAGCAGATATCAGAGGAATAAACAGTTAAACACATTAAAGCTACAATGTGGCCACACCGGGAATCGAACCTAACGCCTCCAAATAACGGCACCGTCTCACTAAAGAAACACGTGTACTCGGGGCAAGGCAAACAAGACGTCCCTTTTAAGACCCATGAGCTTCTCTCCTTGCCAGAATCGAGTAAATACTAACGGTTTCCCGAGGCATGTACCGAGTCTTAACCGGTCAGAGGTCAACGAGGCGACTAATGGAGGTCACACTCAGTCCTACATCATGCCCCAGTAAGCTCTCTAAGAATCGCCGACATTTCCCAACACTTCACTGTTCCACTGCTGGACACTTAAGCCCCTGCTTGACTCCAAATTAACGTTCTGACTGTGGGCCGAGCAGAATGAATACACCATAAGTCGGTTTACCCCAGTGGTTCTCAAACTCTGTGTCGCGCTTTCGGAATGCAAATTTACTCATTGAAGTTTCCTACAACCCTGGTCATGCAGGAGTGCCGGGGAATGCACCGGCTGATAGGTTGGCAGGAAATGCACTTCTTGGTGGTAGATTGCCTATGGACAAGGGAGAGGTGGTCGTGCGCCTGTGGGACCAGGTGAAGTAGGTGGGGAAACAGATTGAGAACCCGGATTGGCAGGGGTTCTGGAAGAATCTCATAACTGAGAGGAAATGAAACTAGAACATTATATACAACAATAAGAAAGAGACAAACATCTTTCTTCGGTCATGTGATGAGAAGAGAGGCATTGGAGAACATCGTGACAACTGGAAAGATCGAGGGGAAGAGAGGCAGAGGCAGACCAAGAGAAATGATGCTGGATGAATTGAGACCGTGGCATGGAGGAATATCATCAGCAGAGTTGATCCAGAACACCAAAGACCGAGATCTGTGGAGAGCCATGAACGCCTACGCCAGCTGGCAGGGCACTTGGTGATGATGATGAGAGGGAAGACCAGGATAACTTTCAATCATATAGCGGTGAGAACGATTATTAGTGTGACTCTTCGCTTGCTGTTGAACGAGGGGACAGAGCGCGAATGGGAATGTCTTGAGTGATGTCGGTTCTTATCTCAACTCAACTCTCCTCCCACAAGACGCAATTTCAAGTTAAATGTAACCAACATCAATGCGAAGATGGCATCCAATGATTGAGTCTTGCTCACATCACCCACGATTCCTGCCCATGAAATCCAATCAATGGTAATTATTACGAGTCACGAAAAGCAACCTGATGTGGGTCAATGCAGAAGCGTTAGCTTATAGGCAGCGAAGCTGAGAATGTCATGAGTCACTGTCTGGCATTCTGAGATAAGTAGCAAAAATGTTGTCTCAAATTTTCATTTTACCTTCATTGTTCTCATTTTTATCTGTTCATACTTCTCATTCCGGTTTTATGCTTTAACGTAGTCACTGGAAGGTCTTTTCAGTGACTGTATGTTGTGTTTTGTGTATGTATTTGTTTGCTGTTGAAGGCTAGTCGCCGCAACGCCCTGTATTTTTCGTAATTATGTTCTTTAAAGCCGCATTATTTTGTGTTATTTTATATTGACAATGTCACGAGAGCGGTTGGGCGAGGGTCGGATACCTGTGCTCGTCATCTCGCTAAGTGAACAAAAGAAACTTTTTTTTTTCAAAGAGTTACAAATTGGGCCCTTCCAACCACTCGTGTTTCGTACATCAACTATCTTTTGTGCATATTACATTCACACAAAAGAAACATTGTCAAATGAATGCTGTGAATAGAAACAATGCTCAATAAGGGCAAGATAGGCCACCTATTCCTATGTGCATTCAGGCCGAGACAATGTGATGGCCTTACCACACCACAAACTCATGGCAGGTCCTGCTTTGTGAAACATATATCTTTAAATTATAGATCATTGAAGCATTAGACATATCATACTTTATAGGTAAAAAAAGAGAATAGGGATAGTCAAAAATGTCTTCAGCAGAATGAAATCAGTAGTAACATCTAGAGAGATTAACAACGCATTAAAATTAGAATTGTCAAATGTTACGTATATTCAACACTACAGTCAGTATGGCGCGGAAGCCTGGACATTGAACAAGCAACTAGAAAGCCAAATAGATGCCCTGGAGATGTGGGTATACTGAAGAATAAGTGTATTTCATGGGTAAAAAAACAATCAAATACAGAGGGTCTTGAAAAACTGCGAATGAAAAGAGAGTTGATGAAAGAAATAAAAAAGAGGCAAGTGAAATATTTCGGCCACGTTAAAAGACATACTTTTATACAAACCACACTGGAGGGCGAGGTTGAGGACAGGCGAGCAAGAGGTAAACAACGATACAAGTGGAAAGATAACATCAAGGGATGGACTAACATCAATCTGACAGAATGTACAGTCATGAGGAAGGACAGTCAGTGTTGGAGATCCATTGCAGTTAACCTTCTTTTGGAGACGACACCTGATTCATTGATAGATTGACTTTATAGGCACGAATGACGGATGAACAGTTGGCCAGTCTGTGCCTCACTCTGCGGACTGAGAGTGCAGGAGTTGAAGCCTCGTCCGACCTTGATCGTGACATGATCAGCATAACCTCCTGACGATCACACCAAGGCACTCACATAGTATCTATTCCACTAGCCATTTATTGTATGGTATGTCGTTGCGTGGTGAATCCTCCGGAAAACTTTTAACTTTTTAATTTAGATGCAATGGTATTCCGGTCACTTCAGCCAAGACCAGGTCTTGCCTCTTTCAGTGCAAGGTTGGTGTAGAGACTTTCCACCAATCCCGGCACTATAGTATGGCTTCAACGGGGACTGTGCTATACAGCACTAGTTCACCTCGCAAATCTCAAAATCCAGCGGTTTGTGCAAGATTGGCCTTGGAACTTTATACCTGAGGAAGGCACAGGTACACAACGGACATGAACTGGCTAGGTTTAGGCCAGTTATGGTTATATGTCCTCCACGGGATGCAGGAACTTCATTGCCACCCGTGTGCTGCTCATAGAGAGAACTAAACACACTGCAGTGAATGAGAAGATGCGGAAAAGATTGGCGCTGGGCGGGACACACTTTACCATAATATGTTAGTACAGTGATTCTCAACCTTTTTTGGTCCGTGCCCTCTTCACCATATTTTCAGAACGTCATTCCCCCCCCCCCCCTTTTCGTATTTTCTACCTACAAATTTGGCCCGTGCCCCCCTTCACCATAATTTCAGAACGTCATCCCCCCCCCCTCTTCGTATTTCCTACCTAAAAATTCCCCCGCTCCTGCCCCTACACAGTACATGTAATAATGAAGCACATACCAAAACAAGTCTAGACGTCTACATAAAACGGGATTTGTGGGTCTACTTATTTATAAAATGAATTTTAGAAGGGTGAGATGTACAGAACCGTAAAGTATGAAGGGAAAAACAATATCAAAAATCGGTTCTTGTATTAACTCGATCTTGAAATAATCTGTACACCCCCCCCCCCCCCAGGAAACCCTAAATTCCCCACCGGCTGAGAACCACTGTGTTAGTAGTAAAACCAGACAGTCTGCGTTTTGGCGAAGGGTTTACGAACACAATTCGTAATCCTACATATCGCTTTCGAAACTCAGCCTCGGGCTATTTGAGTAGCAGCCTGCCTAATGTTGATTTTATTACAATGGTATGAGTGCCGGTCGTTCAGAAAGCAATGGCAGGCTACTGAACATAAACTTGCCAATACATCATAAACAGTCAAAGATTGATGGTGGATGACTACGACGTCCTGTAAAGGATATGCGACTAACTTTAACTCTAAAACTTGAAAGTCTTTCTTCTGGAAGCCACAGAGCAAAAGAAATAGAGGTATATCTAAATTTAATAAAACACGAAGAACTGAATTAGAGACAGAGATGAAACATATTGGTGAGGACGTGGAAGGACAACAAATGACAGGAGACAAGAAAGGACAGAAGACAACAAGGACAGGAGACAACAAAAGATATGTGTCAACAAAGTACCGGGGAC
Source organism: Cepaea hortensis (assembly GCA_963921405.1). Taxonomy (NCBI): domain Eukaryota; kingdom Metazoa; phylum Mollusca; class Gastropoda; order Stylommatophora; family Helicidae; genus Cepaea; species Cepaea hortensis. The sequence continues at coordinate 38,736,312 of OY992879.1, forward strand.
AACAAATTACAGGGGACAACAAAGTACCGGGGACAACAAAGTACCGGAGACAACAATGTAAAAGAGTCAACAAAGTACAAGAGACAACAATCTACAGGAGACAACAAAGTACAGCGACACGGCCAGCCGCTCCTGGGTATATTCATTATTCAATGTAGTAAAAAAAACAAAAAACTCGTCCCCGAGCTGATTCGGCGGCTGGTGCGACAAGCAACGCCATGTCCGCCCACATGTTTTCGCTTCCCTTACTTGTGTAACATCATGTAGACTGTAGTTGTAAGTGTGAAATTGACGGATTATCTCTCTCTCTCTCTCTCTCTCTCTCTCTCTCTCTCTCTCTCTCTATCTCTCTCTCTCTCTCTTTCTCTCTCTCTCTCTCTCTCTCTCTCTCTCTCTCTCGCACTGTTTCTTTAACTCGAGGTTGTTTATTTTTACATGTAAATTACAAGTACCTCTGAACTCAGAGTGGGTTTGTCAGATGTCGAGGGACACTGGTAATAGGGTAAGCAGTCCGGTGCATTAGAAGTGGCAGCACGTGCATGGACTACGCTTGAGTTCAAGGCGAGCGTGCGCAAACACTAAGAACAAAAAAATGTTCTATACGTCAGCAGTATTCTCTCTATGTATTGTTCTAATAAATGGTGTCGTCAGTTGTTTCTCAGCGTGTCTGCTAATTGAGCGGGCTAATTTTCCGGGTTTCACCTGCACACAGCACTAGATAATTAGTAGCATATCCTTTACGGGACGTTGCAAACTACCCCATCATTTATTGGTTGTTTGTGATTTACTTGGCAATTTTGTGTTCAGTAGTTTGCTATTGCTTTCTGAACAGCCGACGACTCAAATCACAGACATCAACGCAAACTGATCTGCTTCACCGCAGCTGACTAGACGCTCTATACAGCATCTGAAAACGTGTTTCTTACTGCAGAGTTCTTAGAGTTTTGTGATTCCGTCCTTACACAGCCATCCTTCAAAACGCGTGTTGTTTGTTCATATTATTCATCACAATTTTAGAACCGCTGCAATGTCTGCAATGTCTACAGTCTCGAGGCTAAAGGTTCAAGGTAAAGGATATCCTGCAGGCAGACAACTCCTGGGGCGCGATAATAATCTAGACAAGTTATCTGCCTTGCATATATTGTTGGACACAAAGCATCTAAGTTGTCACGTAGACGAGACACCTGTCCCTGTAACATTTGCAACAACATTTAAGTCCACGGAACGTCTCCGTCCGCTGGGATCTACAACAGTCCAGTCATTATTATGTACCATTAGGGTTGCCAAACGTCCAGCAAAAGGGAGACATGTCCTCTTATTTAGCCTAATATTTTCCGTCCGGCAGGCAAAGCTAAAAACATTTAGAATGTCCGGCTTTTCTTATATTTTTTTTTCCTAAATATATATTTTATTTAATATATATAATATATATATATATTTATATATATATAAATATATATATAACATATATATTATTTTATCCATAACTTTATGAAGGGAAAATCCCAACTGCACCTCCCCGCGGTAGAGGATGGAAACACACCACGGTGTGGCTAACACAGCTCTGGGGACCGAGTATCCACCGGAATAAGTGGACAACGCTGCAGCTGAGCAGAGCAGGGCACTCACTTGTCCTTACAGTCGGAAATGGCTGTCAAAGGCAGAGGTAAAAAGACCACCATGTGAATGTGGAAGGCAAGGGGAAACCACCACATTATCTTCCCAAGACTTCATGGCAAAACATATTTCAAAGTTAGTGAAGGACGTTAATGGCTGTCTTAGGGCATCCTCGTCCGGTACGGACAGTCATGAGCCACAGGTGACACCAGACCGTCATCCAGCTACTGATGGCAAAAACTTAACTAAAATAAATAAATTTAGAGTAGGAACATGGAATGTTAGGACATTAAATGAGCTAGGAAAGTTGACCAATGTTCTAAGAGAGATGGATAGCATGAAAATGAATATACTAGGCGTTAGTGAGATGAGATGGAAGGGATCGGGCAAAATTATAGCTGACAATCACACAATAATTTATTCTGGAGGGGATACACATGAAAAAGGTGTAGGAATAATATTAGACGAAAAAACAGCCAAGTCAATTAATGGATACTGGTGTATTTCAGATAGAGTTATTATGGTAAAAATCAAAGGCAAACCAATAGACATAAATATTATACAAGTATATGCACCAACAGCAAGCAGTAGTGATGAAGAAATACAACACTTTTATGACGAGATAGAAATGGCGATGGCTCAAATTGGATCACAAGAAATAAAGATAATACTTGGTGATTTTAATGCAAAAATAGGAAAGGGAAAAATGGAGGATGTAGTGGGGAATTATGGTTTAGGTACAAGAAATGAAAGAGGGGAAAAGTTAATAGAATGGGCAAATATCAATGATATGATAATTGGAAACACATGGTTTAAACACCATAAAAGACGACTGTACACATGGATAAGCCCTGATAAGAAAATACGCAACCAAATTGACTACATACTAATTAATAAAAGATTTAGAAATGCTTTAATTAATGTAAAGACAATGCCTGGTGCTGACTGTAATAGTGATCATGTACCACTATGTGGACATATAAAAGTAAGATTAAAGAGAGGGAAAAAAATGGTTAAGAACATGAGACTTAATAAAGAGGTTCTGAAAATAGATAAAGAAATGCAAGAACAATACAGAGTGACTGTGAAAAATAGGTACAATGCAATAACTAAAATACAGAGTATAGATGAACAATGGGAAATGTTAAGGGACTCCATTCATCAAACTAGCAAAGAAGTATTACCGGAGAGAGGCAAAATAGCTAAGAAAAAATGGATGAATGAAGATATCTTAAAACTGATGGACAAAAGAAAACAGAGTAAAAATGACAAACAAGAATACGCTAAGATAAATAAAGAAATAAAAGATAAATGTGGGAAGGCTAAAGAAAGTTGGTTAAACGAGCAATGCAAAAAAATTGAATTACATTCCATTACAGATAAAATACGCACAGACAAATCAGTGAGCTTACAGGAAGAAAAATAAGAATAAATACAGGGTGTTTGAAATCAAAAACAGGAAAGATAATATTAGAGGAAGATGCTATAATGAAGAGGTGGAATGAGTATATAAGAGAATTATATGAAGGAGAAAGGGAAGAATTAACAGAAGATAGTAACTTAGAAGGTCCACCTATTCTGAAAGAAGAAGTCGCTGACGCTATGAAACGTATGAAGAAAGGAAAAACAGCTGGGCCAGATGAAATCACAATAGAAGAATTAGAAGTATTGGGAGAATTTGGAGTAGATATATTAACCAAAATGTTGAATGATATTTACAGCAGTGGATATTTACCCAGTGATATGCTGAAATCTGTATTTATAGCTATACCAAAAAGACCAGGAGCAATTGATTGTGAAGATTTTCGTACAATTAACCTTATAAACCATATCACTAAGCTTCTACTCAGAATCATAATGAGAAGAACCAAATAGAAAATAGAAATGGAAATTAGTGAAGAACAGTATGGATTTGTGGAAGGAAAGGGCACAAACAATGCAATTTATACATTACGGACACTAATAGAAAGGTCAATAGAGAAACAGAGAGACATATATTTGTGCTTCATAAATTATACTAAGGCATTTGATAAAGTAAAACATGATGAACTGATTAAAATGTTGGAAGATATCAACACTGATGGAAAAGATTTAAGAATAATAAAGAATATTTACTGGAACCAAGTAGCAGCAATTAAAATGGGAAATAAAGAGGGTAGTTACGAACAGATAAAGCTAGGAGTACGACAAGGGTGTGTCTTGTCACCAGATCTTTTCTCCCTGTATAGCGAAGTAATAATGAGAGAGATCAAAGAGATGCCAGGAATACTAGTTGGAGGTTATAATATAAATAATATACGCTATGCAGATGACACAGTATTGGTGGCGGATAATTCAACAGACCTACAACAATTATTAGACGTTGTAGTAACAGAGAGTGCAAGGAAAGGACTCTCCTTGAATATCAAGAAAACAGTAACAATGGTAATATCAAAGAAAATGGTGACACCAAAATGTGACATAGAAATAGAAGGGAAAATCCTTAACCATGTGGATAATTTTAGATACCTAGGGGCATTTATAACATCAGATGGAAGATGTACAACAGAGATTAGGAACAGAATAGGGCAGGCAAAAGCCGCATTTCAGAAAATGAAGAGTATCTTATGCAATAAGTCACTATCACTGAATGTAAGAAAGAGAGTGCTGAAATGCTATGTAGAACCAGTTTTGCTGTATGGCAGTGAATCTTGGAATGTAAATGAACAAATTAAGAAGAAATTAGAAGCAACAGAGATGTGGTTCCTGAGACGAATGTTGCGAATTCCTTGGACTGCCAGAGTAACTAACGACGACTGCCTGAAACAGGCTAACGAAACTAGAACATTATATACAACAATAAGACAGAGACAAACAGCTTTCCTCGGTCATGTGATGAGAAGAGAGGCATTGGAGAACATCGTGACAACTGGCAAGATCGAGGGGAAGAGAGGCAGAGGTAGACCAAGAGAAGTGATGCTGGATGGATTGAGACGGTGGCATGGAGGAATATCAGCAGCAGAGTTGATCCAGAAAACCAAAGACCGAGATCTATGGAGAGCCATGAACGCCTACGCCAGCCGGCACGGCACTTGATGATGATGATGATGATATATTTTATGAGTAATTAATAAAGATTATAAGGTAATAATTATACAATCGGTTGTGTAAATAATGTTTTTGTCATTTTGAAAAAGGCCCCCATTGAATTTATATTTATTTTTTAACATGATTGTTTCTTGGTCGATTTACTAAGAGTAAGATACACTTATTGGCAGCAATTGTAACAAAATTGTACTGATTGTGGGTTTAATCTGGAACGATTCAAATGAAACATTCAATATGTCCTCCTTTGTCCTCTTTGTTGCCTTATTATGTCCTCCTTTTGGCGCTCACGTATCTGGCAACCCTATGCACCATGTCCTTAAGCGTTAATAAAATTAGTGGCACTGCGCCGAATTTGTGGACATGTAAACAATATAAAATACCACAAAGTAATGCAGCTTTACAGAACATAATTACGGAAAACACGAAACGTTGCGGCGACTAGCAAATAAATACACCAAACATAAGACAAAAAACACGGAACAGACATCACAGTGGCTACGGAGTGAGAGGATTGGGAGCCAGGGAAGGTTAACGGGTCAACAAATGCCTGAAGAAGTCGAATGTGTTGGCTAAAAGATGCAAACATAGCAATTTTTGTTGTTGTTGTTCGCATATCCTTTACAGGACATCGCTGTCAACATCAGCATCTTTCAGCTGATTGTATATTTCTTCGCAAGATTACGCTGAGTAATTTGCCATTGCTTTCACATTCAACGTAAGTTACCGACGCGGAGAGAACCGCTACCGATTCCCGAGCAAAGTCACATTACTTACGACAGTATACGGGGTTACGGAGAAAGTGGTGTAACCCCTAGACCAAAAAAAAACAAACATTCCGAATGAAAGCAGCAGCAGAAAAAGAAGAAGAAGAAGAAGAAGAAGAAGAAGAAGAAGAAGAAGAAGAAGAAGAAGAAGAAGAAGAAGAAGAAGAAGAAGAGGAAGAAGAAGAAGAAGAAGAAGAAGAAGAAGAAGAAGAAGAAGAAGAAGAAGAAGAAGAAGAAGAAGAAGAAGAAGAAGAAGAAGGGTGGAAAGATGTGGGGGAAAAAATTAGAACAATGAAAAGAAAATTAAAACAAAATGAAAACAAAATATCCTGCTTATTTTAGAATCCCAGGTTGTGAGACGGTAGCACACTTGTTTTACCACTTCGCCGCAAAGACTTCTGGGTAGTGTTGAATGATGATTTATGTCATGTAGTTAACATGAATAGACCACATACTGGAGCAAACCAACCCATGAACCTCAATTATCCCCATTCATCACGTCCAGACACGTGCCATAGACAAACCCGAACTCGGGTGAACTGGGGCACGGCCATGGGGACCAAACGGGGTTTAGTATCATCTGTGAGACAGGTCAAAGGGTTATCATCGGTCAGCGATGCTTCCAACAGGCGTTAATTCCTTACCTCCTTTGGTCCCAGCCAGTTGTTCAATGACACATTGGCCCAGCAGGAAGTGAAATGGGCTCAACAGGAGGTGAAATGGCAAAATGTTTAGTTTAGTTTAGTCGACGGATCAACATCACAGCACACGCGTGTAACCAACAAGTGCTCCGTTCTACTCCTAACTCAAGCTTGAGCCCGGAGAATCTCAGCTCAGTGCACGAACTCCGTAGCACCGGTGAAGATCCTGGAATACTTTAGGTAGATTTTTAACTAGAATTGTTGACCGGGCAGCGCCGTTAGGCTACTCTTTTTCGATTTCCAACTGCCAAGGTATTTTTCACGTGCGCAACAATGCACACGGGCCTCCGTTCTCACTACCCAGATACCAGGGGCAATTTTGTTACTAGAAGTCCACGTGAAAAAATCCCGACTTGAACCGGGGACCTCCAGCACTCGAGGAGGACACTATACTTCGAGACCACCCTAGACTCATAACCAACCAGGAAAAAAAAATGTTAGTTGCATATCCATTACTATGACGTAGATTCAACTCCAGCAATTTCTGGCTGTTTGTGATTCCTGGGCAAGTTTACGATCAGTAGTTTGCCACTGCTTTGTGAACGACCGGCACTCATACCATTGTATAGACACATAACGCAAGACGGTCTGCTTCAGAATCACCCGCAGTTGTGTTTGGAACGCGGTATGCGGGATTACGAATTACGCTCATAATCCCTCAGCAAAAATCAATATAACGGCACCTATAGACCAGAGGCTAACATCCATCCATGAAACGGGTTGATCCCATGTTCTTGAGGAGTCTGAAGTTCACCAATGAACACAAAAAGAAAGTCAAGGCTGTAGAGGACAAATAAACTGCTTGGAGTAAAACAAAGCTGATGCTTGCTGACAGATCAAACCTTCAACGAGAATGCTTAATAAGGATGTTGTTTCCATAACACGGGTACACCGCTGGCGGGAACTGAATAGTACACACTAGACGAGAACTTATTGTTATACATCTAGCTTAGAAAAAAATTGTACACCTGGCAAAAATGGGAACAGAGCAAGCTGAAGGCAGCGATATAAATATCTGGGTAGCTTGTCGACATGGCACAATCGTGACAAGAACACGGATCTGATCCAAATCTGTTGATCGTGCGAGATGGCGAACCTTGACACCACAGGCTTACCGGCATGGCATATGATGACGATCAACTGTTTCACATATACAGGGTGTGTGTTTAATGACTGTGCAGTGTTTGAAAATATTGCCGGCCCAAGTTTTGTATTTACCTGTTATGTTGCATGAACTTTACGGAGGGTGAATACAAAATTTGGACCGGCAATATTTTCAAACACTGCACAGTCATTACAAATACACCCTATACGTGGTTCAGGCGGTACCTAACAGGGCTTTAACCAGTCAGACTCAAGGGGTGCGCATGGCCGCGACGCTTAGCCCTCTTGCGCTTAAACCTCCGGTGCGCTGATAGTAGCTAGTGGGCTTAAACGTTGACTTCTCGTTCAGACAGTAATGGTAAATTATACAATAAAGTTAATTGCATATCCTTTACAGGACGTCGTAGTTAACTCCAGCACTTTTTTTTTGGTTTTGTGATTTCTTGGCAAGTTTACGTTCAGTAGCTTGTCATTGATTTCTGAACGACCAGAACTCATATCATTGTATTGAAACCAACGCAAAGTGCCCTGCTTCCAAATCGCCCGCAGTTTGTGTTTCGAACACGATATGCAGGATTACGAATTGCTTAATAGCAAAACTCATTATCATGTGCCACGCCGATAAGTGTGGGCGGTCATGTTTCGCCATCTCACTCAATCACCAGAGTCGTGAATCAGCTCAGTGTTCTTGTCTGGACCATACCACGTGGCCAAGCCATCCAGGTATTTACTTCTCTGCCTTCATCTTGTTCTCTTCCCCTCCATCTTGTCACCAAGTTCTCTAATTTATTTCTTCTCTTAACGTGGCCAACAAATGTTGCCTATCTACGTCTAATTTCTCTAATCAGTTCACGGTTTTCATGTGTTTCTATCAGGACTTCATCATTGGTTTGTCTGGCTGCCCATGGTTTAACATATAATACCATGGCATTTTTTTTATTTGCGCTAGCTCGCTTTGAACTCAAGCGTAGTCCATATATACTACTTTTAGTAGTGCTGGACTGAATTTTGAGCGTGGATTAGCTTTCCATATTAACAGTGTCCCTCGCCATCAGGCGAACCCACTCCGATTTCAGATGTATTTGCAATTTACGCCCCCAAGTCAAGGACGCCAGGTCAACATTTTTAGTCCAACTTCCCAGTGTAGAGGATGAACCTCTTACCTCGGCACCAGCACACCTGATGTTTAAGAACACGTGTTCATATCTATTCGGCTACGCTGACCTACAAATACCATGGTATAATATGGCAAACTACTGAAAGTAAAATTGCCTTGCGTATCAACGTAGGGTTTGGGGCTTATAGCAACAACCAACACACGACATGCAACATATTATTCAGACTAAAGAGCATCCGCTTCCGACGTTAGTCACCAGTTTGACTCCTCGTTAACTATTTCACCGGAAATGGCTGTTGGGTACAACAGCTGCCAGCTTACGCTCGAAAGTTGGATGTTTGCGCCGGTTGTGCATGCAACAGACCTGTCTGTGAACTGGTGGGCGTTCAAGAAGTGCCGTGAAACCCGTGGCCATGGGTTGTGTCCGTAACAAGAGAAGCGGCTGCGGTTACTGGTCTTCATCTTCTTCTTCTTCTTCTTCTTCTTCTTCTTCTTCTTCTTCTTCTTCTTCTTCTTCTTCTTCTTCTTCCCTCCTTATTCTTCCTCCTTCTTTCTCCTTATTTTCCCTCCTTATTCTTTCTCCTTCTTTCTCCTTATTTTCCCTCCTGCTTTCTCATTATTCTTTCTCATCCTTTCTCCTTTTTCTTGCCCTTCTTTCTTCTTCATCTTCTTCTCCTTTCTTCTTCTTCTTCTTCTTCTTCTTCTTCTTCTTCTTCTTCTTCTTCTTCTTCTTCTTCTTCTTCTTCTTCTTCTTCTTTCTTCTTCATCATCTTCTTCTTCTTCTTTCTTCTTCATCTTCTTCTCCTTCTTTCGTCTGCATCTTCTCCTTCTTTCTTCTTCATCTTCTTCTCCTTCTTTCTTCTTCTTCTTCTTCTTCTTCTTCTTCTTCTTCTTCTTCTTCTTCTTCTTCTTCTTCTTCTTCTTCTTCTTCTTCTTCTTCTTCTTCTTCTTCTTCTTCTTCTTCTTCTTTCTCCGTCCTATTCTCCTTCTTCTTCACTCTTGTGACCGCATACGTGAAGCTTACACAACTAGACGAGTTCTCATAATAAACTCAGCCGTTGACTTAAGGTCCCACTTAACTCTGACCATCTTAGAAAGTCCCATCACTAGCCAAGCACCTTATGCCCACTATACTCGAAGTCGAGTCCTTGACCTACTGGGATGCCATTCTCAGTCAAAGGGCCAGTGTTGGTGTGTGAGTGGGAGTGTGTGTGAGTGTTAGTGTGTGTGTGTGTGTGTGTGTGAGTGTGTGTGTGTGTGTGTGTGTGTGTCTATATAGATGACAGCTCTACAAATACTAGTTAGTGGCTAGCCCGTATAATTTACGCCATGGCCTTACAATATTAAGCATCAGTTACTTATGCCGGCCTCTGCCTTTTCTACCGATGATTTTTTTTTTTCCAGCCGCTGCAGTGGCACACTTCTCTTTATATGTTGTTCTCTTTATATGACCAAAGAACATTGTCTCTTCCTTATATTTGTGCACAGTTTTACACATGTGTACTATGGCTGTTTCCCTTTATGTTATTTTTATTTATTTATTTATTTATTTAACTAAATAATTAACTAATTTATTTATTTATTTATTTATTTTTTCGTTCGCCCACTTTGAACTCAAGCACGGTCCATTCACGTGCTTCTACTTCTTGTGGACTGGAGTGATTTGTTGCGCGTGGATTAGCTTTCCCTATTACCATTGTAGTGAGAAAAAGAGTGTTGAAGTGTTGCATAAAATCCATATTGTTGAATGCGTGTAAAACATGGACAATTAACAGACAAGTTCAGAAACAGCTAATGGCGGTGGCAATGTGCTTTTTGAGAAAAATGCAAAGAATACCATGGACGGACAGAAAATCAATTGAGGCAGTCGTTCTAGAGATAAATGAAAAGCGGAGATTGATTGGAGGAATTAGAGTAGACAGTCAAGACTTGTAGGACATGTTATGAGGAGACATTTGATGATATCAGGCAAGCTTGTTGGGGAGAGAGCAGGAGGAAGACAGAGGGATAAATACCTTGATGATTTGACAAGATGGCATGGACGGAACAAGAACACAGACCTGATTCGAAACTTTGGCGACCGTGTGAGATGGCGAACCATGATCACCCACGCCTTTCGGCATGACACTTGATGATGATGATGATTACTATTTTCCCTCGCCCTCAGGCGAACCCACTTCGACTTCAGAGGTACTTGTAATGCATTCCTTAATCAAAGACGAGTTTCCCATGATAATACATATAAGATTAACAGAACGTTCGCCACCAAATGCTTGAATCATCACTCAGTAAAGGAGTTCTAAGAAGGTCAGAACAATAATGTTCCACAGATAGTTCCACTGTCCGACACAGGTGATCGTTCAACGGGACCAATCAAATAATCCATTTTGTGGTCTTCTAGGCCAAGAGGTCAACCCGCTGGTTTCTCACCCGGATGCTGGTTGATTCTTGCTTGGACTCATTTTATTTACAGGGGAATGTTTTGGAGACATCTGAGCATCGTCTCTGGAGCAAGGGCGTTCCTGCTCTGTGTGACGCTGTCGACAGACTGCTCTTGTGAATCAGACCGAGCCATATGGAATAAAACCCGGTGCAATGAAGATGATTCTTTGGCCTTCACACACCTTTAAGTAATCTATTTACAGGGTGTTTGTAAAGTCTCACTACACTTTGTATGTAGAACAAATTTGATGACTTCATCAAAATGTGCTCCACAGTTCACAGTGAAGCAATATGCAGCGGATGACTTTCGTCAGCTGGAGTATTTCTAAGGGGGTTTCTTGAAAAGACATGTTTATTAAAATAATCTACACACAATTGAGGACCTGAAAGAAGCAATCAAAATTACCATTCAATAAAATAGACGCGTTGCAGATGGTTTCTGAGAGCGAACGAAAGAAGAAGAAGAAGGTTTTTGACAATATGAAGAGACGTGTACAGTCATGTCTTGAAGCCGGAGGACATTTCCAACACTTGTTGTAAGGAATACTTCATTGGTACTTTCCAGCTTCCCCAAAGCAACGTTAGACCATAGCAGTAACTACTGTAATTAATGTAATGAATGTTTTAGCACATTTTTTTGATGACATCATCACATGTGTTCTAAGTACAAAGTATAGAGAGACTTTGCAAACATCGGGTATTAAAAAAAAAAAAAATTACCCCCCTCCTGTTCGACACATTATTTATGCAAATTGTGATGAAGTCACATTATATATCGTCCCCTGAATAATTAAATGTTGTTTATAGACGTCAACTCCAGGTAGGTCTAGAAATGTAATTTGCATAACTAGAAGTGTAAGACCCTAAGACACACAGAAGAGTTACATAGGAGAGTTGCGTGAACTTGTGTCAGGTGGTGTCCTTTATCTGCTATAGCTTGTTGAGATTGGGTTGCTGTTGGCTATAGCCAGCTCACGTCTAAAACGACGAATATCTAACTACAATGTCAATTTTCCAAGCTAGAAATGAACAAATACTCCAATAGCTCTAGGTGTAAGAGGGGCTGAGTGGTCTCGAGGTATGGTGTCCGCCTCGAGTGCTGGAGGTCCCGGGTTCAGGCCCGGGGCCTCGAGTGCTGGAGGTCCCGGGTTCAGGCCCCGGTGAGGTCCGGGATTTATTTAAAAAATCCACCTGGACTTCCAGTAATAAAAATTTCCCCTGGTCTCTGGGTAGTGAGATCGGACGCCAGTGTGTATTGTTGCGCACGTAAAAAATCCCTTGGCAGTTGGAAATCGAAAAAGAGTAGCCAAACGGCGCTGCCCGAGCAAAATTTCGAGTTAAAAATCTACCCAAAGTATTTCAGAATCCTCACCGATGCAACGGAGTTCGTGCATTGAGCTGAGTTTCTCCAGACTCAGGTTTGAGTTAGGAGGAAAACGCAGCACTTATGGGTTAAACCGTGTGCCGTGATGTTGATCCAACGACTAAAACTAAACTAAACTAGGCGTAAGAATTGTTCACTCCTTACTCTGCTTACCTCTTCGTTAGCATTTATATCTCCTGTAAAGATAGACTTTCCATATGTAACATTCAAACAGACTATAGAAATCAACACAATACATAATTACAAGGTCGGCAGAGAAACTGGAGGAGAAGAGTAGATAGGGCAGCCAAGAAATGGATCGGCAGTATGCACTGTCTGGTTCCTCAAGATAGCAGGTTGGGCTGGGATGTAGTAACACTTCTGGTCACCCTCGGTCATGTAGAGGAGCTCCAGTAACATCAATTATTAGTACAACCTAAATCAGAAAAATAACGTGACACGCTGCCTGGCCACCAAACACGGTCTTTATCCAAAGAGTTGGAAAGCCGTCTTTTAGGCAGGGTTTCACAGGCAGTCAATTACTTGTTTTATTGATTGTTTAGTCAGCCACTTTTCTTTGCCATAGGAAGCCTCCAATTAGTAGAACTTTACTAATTTTCAGTTTCTTTAACTGGAAACCGTGTGAATTCTTATTTTGTTTTCCCTCGGTCGTTAGACATAGTGATCTTTCTGCGCCAGAGACACCATTGACACGACACACATCGTCAAGTTCAAGTACAATTCTAAGCTGCTTAAACAATCATGTTTTCCTACAAACACTTGTAGATACATTATGAATCGCCTGTAATCTAATCGTCTCCTTTGCCACTCTGTCAAGCCATCTGTCTCTCTTTGTGTCTAACGCCCTCGGTCTTTCCGGTTGTCACAATCTTCTCAAGTCGACTCAGATCGTGACCAACAATCACGAAATGCCTTTTACAAATGTCGGTAATCAAATGTCTTCCCACGCATAATAAGGTCCTTAGTATCATCATCATGCACAAGATGTTTTGTAGTACGTCGCTCTCATCACGACACGCCGGAAAGACTCTCGATCCCTGGCCAGTTCCCTTATCTCAGGCATTCCCATGTCAAATGTGTCTTCAACATTCTGTGAAATCTTCGTGCTGATCAAACAATGACCTTTATTCCAGGAGTTATATCTTCCATCATCATTATTTCCACACACAAAAACTGTGACGTTTAATGAGGTCATAGTATTTCAGTATGCGAAGAATTCTTGGTATTAAGTGGCAAGACAAAATCACAAATACTGAAGTATTAGAAAGATCAGGTTTTGTAACGGTTTGATCCATGCTCAGTCTTCGTAGACTTAGATGTATAGGACACGTTAGGAGGATGGATGATGGTAGAATACCAAAGGACATATTTTTTGGTGAATTACAGATGGGGAAGAGATCTCGGGGTCGGCCTCTACTACGATACAAAGATGTGTGTAAGCGGGACATGACTGATACCGGCATTGATAATGCACATTGGGAGCAAGTCGCCACTGAACGTGTTGCATGGAGAGCAAATATCATAAATGGAATACAGACAAAGGAGACAATGATTACTGATGCGTCACACACTAAGCGCGTGAGACGTAAGATGGTGCGTGATGGTGAAAATGACCATGTGTTCACATGCAAAGTTTGTGGACGAACATTTTACTACGCGGATTGGTCTGATCAGTCACATTCGTCACCGCCATGGGTTGTAGTTATGCCTTTTTGAAGCACAATGTAACATATTATCGTCTGTCAAGACGGCAAGTGCCAATGATACCAAGACATTCTGATATTTATGAGCCAAGTCTCTACCATGTCCAGATCTTGAAGAATGTCGGTATGTTTCTTCCTCTTCGTCCATATTGGTACAAAACATGTCACATATAAGTACAGAACATGTCACATATAAGTACAAAACATGTCACATGTAAGTACTCAACATGTCACATATAAGTACACAATATGTCACATATAAGTACACAACATGTCACATATAAGTACAGAACGTGTCACATATAAGTACAAAACATGTCTGTCACGAGTTAAATAAACTTGTTAGTTGCGACCGATGACAACCAAGCCCGACATTGGTTTGCAAACACAATAGACTCTGTGATGTTGGACCAACTGAGGAAAATACGTCGTACAGACTGTCTGCACCTGGTCGACATTTGTGTATGAGATCTAAGTGAGTCACGTCGAGTTGTCTACACACGGTCGATAGTTTGTTGACAGGTTGTTGTTCGAGAGACGTGTACTGGCGACACCTGTCTACGAAGCGGGAGTTGGCCGTTGAAAGTGATGGACAGAGTGTCTGCTAGAGGTCGGAAGGATTCTGTCAGATGTGAGGGAAAGGTCTCTGGCTCACAGACAGCCAGGATATTTGTTGGATGAGACAAAGAACTACCCAGATGAAAGGAAACTTGACAGCTAATTGACTCCGGTTAGTCTGGAAACAGGAGGACAAAGCCAGATTCTGGACTGATTGGCGTCTGGACTTTTTGGTGACGTCACTCAAGCACCCATATAAAACCCAGTGCAGTAAACAAGTGGAGGGAGTTGGGAATAACATTCTGAAGTGTTAAGGTCGGGTCATTATTCCGAGTTGTGTTACATGAGAGAAACTAGGGGTGTCAAATTGTTGATAGTTATCGGCGGACATAGATCCAGTCTGTGATCGCCTAGTTTCGATTAGCAACTGGAATAGGCATATGGTTCAATTTCCAGGTCCACGTATGTGTGCTGTGATTTTCAGCGGTGGGACTAACACAAATTTAGAAGATGATCGCTCAGAATCTGAAGACAGAGGTTGCTGAGAGGCCGCTACATAGGGTTTATACCCAAGTTGGTTTGCGGGAACCTGGCTTCTGCTGAGCAGGACATGTTGATGAGATTGATGTTTAGCCAAGTGATAGATGTATCAATGAACAGTCAGAACATTGTATAATTTATACTGTTATCCAGAACAGTAAGATTGTGGTGTTAATATGAGGAATCTTTAGAACCAGTGACTCTAGATCCATTAAGATTTCTCCAAAAACAGTGACAATAGGTTTAGAATTTCCTGATTAACAATCCGTTAAATAACAGAGGAAATTCATAGTGTGAATCAGATTGAAGACTCTCATTAGACAGTGTTTTGTCAGGGGTGTCCAAGCATCCTAGTGGTTCCAGAGACAAGGGAGGAAGTCTTCACGTGACCGCAGGAGCATCACCTTGGTGAGGCTACTTGTATGGGATACATGGTGCTGGTGTGTTGTCAGCACAAGGATGCAAATGACTATACTCTTGAACACTGATCTGAGTTCATAGACATTTTAGAGTACACGTCACACATTCTACACCTTATACACACACACACTTCTCCTACATATACTCTTTGCTTTAATAAATTTCTTGTTTTTATTTGTTGAGGCTAGAGTTGTCAAGTATGTTATGTTGGGGAAGAATGAGAGGGGGCATGATCCAGGAGTGAGCAAGAGTGAGAAGAAGGTGTCCTCAGATTGAGGGAGTGTGTGGACGGAGTCTGCTGGATAGCTCAAGAATAGAGATATGGAATTAAAACAAATGTGGGTGTGGATTCCCTTCACTCCAGGGACGACACTAAAGTGGTAAAGAAGAACAAGTAACTAATACGACATTCATTCTTTACACACACGACATTGTCACATTTAAGTACACAACATGTCACATAAAAGTACAAAACATGTCATATACAAGTACAGAACATGTCACATTTAAATACAAAACATGTCACATGTAAGCACAAAACAAATAACATGTAAGTACAAAAGAGTCCCCCATTGTTGATGATTATGAAAGCAATTATTTAACGTTTGTGACATTTTCATGTCTTCGTTAATGATTATGATATTTTTTTTTATTTACACGAAGTTTTGTCAGTGAAAATTATTGTTGCTTGTTTTTAAGTTCTAAAATGTGTTTTACAGTTAATCAAATGTCTCTCAACGCATAATAATCATATTAAGACAACCCCTTACAAGCTACCTATATATGCGAGAAGTCACAGCGACCAGATTTCAGCAGATATGTAAACGGATGGCCATAATTACATACCTGCAGGCAAGAACATACGCACAGGTAAGACGATTAGCGTGGGTAATTCAATCGCTCAGGACACACAATACCATTTGTTACAGCTATCCCCCTCTGTCATTATCACGCATGTAAACAATTGTATCTGCTTGGTTACACCCGATTTTGGGCATCTCCCTTACTCTTAACTGATTCAGTGCCAACTAAAAAAAAAAAGTATGTTTTGACCAGGCGTGGCACACAATCTAATGAACACGTATTATGTAAATTTCCATTCGCTGGGCATAGTAATTGCGAAAGATATCACGAAACAAAACAAATAAGACAATCACCCAAGTCTGACAATATATCGCCCTGCTGTCAAAATGGAAGGTCACATTTGGCTGTATATTATCCATCGTCACTGAATCAATTAATATACACTTTAATCTGCTACTGGCTTTCAATGTTTCAATGACTGCACACACCTTGTGTTTCGGGCCCACATGGGTGGTACAAGGAACTACTGCACCTCGATGGTTTGTTGCTTGCTTGTGTTCGTTGGCTTGAGCTCCAACGCGAAGTCCTGTATGTCGGATGAAGGCATCCTGGTGTCTAACATCAGTGTGATGTCATACAGGACTTGAGGTTTGCGTGAGTATCCGTTGTCCCATGTCTGGCTTACTGGCTGGTGTGCAGACTGGTGGTTCCTCGCCGTACAGGCAGACACTCTCCGACTTCGGAGGAATCGGCGATCCTACTGACTTTAGCAAGGACCCCGAAGGGACCTGTTGCCCAGGACGCTCGACGAGGATGCGTCAATAGGTCTTGGCCAGTATATAACCCTTGGACCTTGGAAACACCTCTGCGTTCCACTATGTTTTGTGAAACTTATTGTTTCGGTACAGAGTTATTATTGTTACTGGGTTAAACTAGATCAGTAGTTCTCAACCGGTGGGGAAATCACCCCCATCCCCCACAGGTAGGGGGAGGGAGGGATTTTTAGGGTTTCCAGGGGGGGGGGGGGGGGATTTCAAGACCGTGTTAATACAAGAACCGATTACTAGGTATTGTTTTTCCCTCCATACTTTACGGTTCTGTACTTCTCGACCTTCTTAAATTCGTTTTATAACGTAAGTAGACCTGCAAATCACATTTTATGTAGACGTCTACACTTGTTCTAGTATATGTTATTATATTTAGCTTCCATTTTTACGTATACCGTGTAGGGGCGGGGGGGGGGATTTATAGGCAGGAAATACGAAAGGGGATGGGGGTGACATTCTGAACATATGGTGAAGGGGTTGATGGGCCAAAAAAGGTTGAGAACCACTGGACTAGATGATATATACCTGAAAGTGTAACTGCCTTGGTTAGAAATAGTTTCGTAACACATGTTTGTGACAGAATAAGGTACCGTAACAACTGTGTGGGTACCAGCGAGTTAAATTAACAACTCCGTGGGACAGATTGAGTCAAAGGAACACCTTCTTGAAATAACGAATTGAAAAAGAAAGAATTACAGTATGAACTGATTATGATAGAAATAATAAAGTTTTAACTATCTGGACTAGAAAAGGTGAAAGTAATAACTGCTAGGAATAGAAAAGGTTAAAGTAACAATTAAATGTTGACTTCTCGTTCAGAAAGCAAGGCCAAACTGCTGAACGTAAACTTGCCGAGTAGCTTGCCAATACATGCTAGACGTGGTTGCAACGTCCTGCAGTGGACATGCCATTTAAGCAAAAATAGTTTACAAACATGGATTCAACAACTCGTACAGTTTAAGATGGGCACAAATAACAAGCTGCCACTAGCATGAGAACAAGTGTGCTAAATTATTGCACGGATCCTATATCTGTCGGAGACCCATGGGGTAATCACTGGAGCTTCGGAGTTCGTGCTTTGTTCGACGCTTTCGGCAGGCCGCCATGTGGAAGAGCCATATGGGACAACACCCGGTGCAATGAAGTCGACATTCTTTCCTTGTAAAAAGTTAGCTGCATATCCTTTAAGTACGTAACACATCAACCCAATAATTTTTTGGCTTTTCCTGGGCAAGTTTACGTTCAGTAGTTTTCCATTGATTTCTGAACGACCGGCACCTATTCAATTTCATTTACAAAAAACCAACGCAGTTGTGTTTCGAACGTGGTATGCGGGGTTACAAGCTGCGTCTGTGAACCCTTCGCCATGGAGCAGTTTCCTTGTAAGCTTTTCACCCCCCCCCCCCCCCCAAAAAAAAAAAAAAAAACACTGGTGAATCCACGTAAATCATGATCAATAAGCAGACAAATTAAGAAATATCTATTGGCTAAGGAAATGTGGTGGGAAGGGGGGAAAAAGCAAAGGGGGACAGGGAGATAAAAACCTGGATGTTATAGCCAGATGACACATTCGGGGCAAGAAGACAGACCTGATGTAGAAAAGGCGATGGTGTGACGTAGCGAATCACATCTATCGGCATGGCACATGTTTTTTGTTTTGTTTTCGCTTGCTCGCTTTTGAACTCAAGCGTAGTCCATACACACTATTTATAGTATTGATGGACTGAATTGTGCGTGTGGGATAACTTTGCCTATTAACAGTGTCCCTCGCCATCAGGCGAACCCACTCCAACTTCAGAGGTACTTGTAGGTCCCCAAGTCAAGGACGACAGGTCAACATTTTAGTCCAGCACGTGATGATGACGCACATACGTAGGTTTGAACCTGCGTCACTTCGTCGGTAACCTCCATGTTGCAATACGGGTAAAGACATATATTAAACTCATATCCCTCACGTTTACAACACAATATTCAACATACCTTTTGAGTTCATGTCCCCACTCGGCAGCAACCTGCGTCAACGACTCAAGGAAAGATAATCCACATAACTGAATATTACACAGTCACTTCTCAACTACAACGTTGCTTCCCCTCGTTTAGCAACTTTCACATAACTATAAGAGATTGTTTAATCTTTTCACATTTCTTGTATGATTTATATCATCGTTCATTCCAACACCGGTCCGAAATTCTCACCATAAGTCCAACTCCACACGTAACTGTATGTAATTTCCAGTCGGGCTTTTCTGTTTAATCTAAAAGCAGCCAGAAGTCAAATAGACGTCCCAACGGTAACGTTAAGTAAATAAGCACACGCCTTGGCCTATCTTTTGCCATGGTGTTCGTTACACAGAATTAAAATGAACTTACGTACCACGTTATGATAACAGCACTTCATTGACTTCTCGTGGCCTGCATGTCAACACCGCACACCCTAGGCACACTCCAGCATTTTATGAGCACCATTGTGAATGTATTGATTTGTAATCTAAGTTCTCTCTCTCTCTCTCTCTCTCTCTCTCTCTCTCTCTCTCTCTCTCTCTCTCTCTTTCTCTCTCCCCCCCCCCCCCCTGTCTGACTGTCTATATGCATATATACAAACACTCACATCCAGGGAAGAGAGTATGAGTCCCGTTAGTTCAGAAAGCAATGGAAAAATACTGAACGTAAACTTGCCAAGAAATCACAAACAGCCAGAAAATGCTGGGGTTGACAAAACGTCTTTTAAAGTATATGCAACTTTCTTTAAGTTTCCATTAGTAGAGTCCGGCTTGGCTGATAGGCTTAACGTGCTGAAACTTTCTTGTCTGACGTTCGCGTAGTGGGTTGATTCCACACGCCGAACATTTTGACTTCTTGTTCAGAAAGCAATGGCAAACTACTGGACTTAAATGTCCCTAGTAAATTGCCAATAGGGCCTGGGGTTGATCACAATGTCCTGCAAAGGACATGCATTATTGTTTATTTTAGTTTGCCAATGCTTTGTGAACAGCCGATGCTCATACCATTGTGAAAATCAACATAAAGCGGTCCTCTCCCAAATCATACACAGGGATTTTGAGACTGTTCACTGCCTCTAGTTCACAGCAACCAACAAAGTTAGAATAACCAAACTAGTCATGAATTAGTGTGGAAGGGAGGCAACATGACCCGCTGGGTGTATAACCTAACTAGACATGGATTAGTGTGGAAGGGAGGCAACATGACCCGCTGGGTGTATAACCTAACTAGACATGGATTAGTGTCGAAGGGAGGCAACATCACACGCCGGGTGTATAACCAAACTAGTCATGGATTAGTGTAGAAGGGAGACAGCATCACACGCCGGGTGTATAACCAAACTAGTCATGGATTAGTGTGGAAGGGAGGCAACATCACCCGCCGGGTGTATAACCAAACTAGACATGGATTAGTGTGGAAGGGAGACAACATCACACGCCGGGTGTATAACCAAACTAGTCATGGATTAGTGTGGAAGGGAGGCAACATCACCCGCCGGGTGTATAACCAAACTTGACATGGATTAGTGTGGAAGGGAGACAGCATCACACGCCGGGTGTATAACCAAACTAGTCATGGATTAGTGTGGAAGGGAGACAACATCACACGCCAGGTGTATAACCAAACTAGTCATGGATTAGTGTGGAAGGGAGACAACATCACACGCCGGGTGTATAACCAAACTAGTCATGGATTAGTGTGGAAGGGAGACAACATCACCCGCCGGGTGTATAACCAAACTAGACATGGATTAGTGTGGAAGGGAGACAGCATCACACGCCGAGTGTATAACCTAACTTGACATGGATAATTGTGAAAGGGTGGCAACATTATCCACCGAATGTCATATTTCAATGCTAAATCTGACATTGACAACATCACCTACCGACTGTCATATTTCTATGATTGATGTACTACCGACAACATCACTTACGGACGGTCTTTTGGTCAAGAAAAAGTGAGATAAACAACAAAATCCCATGAAATCAGCGTCTTTCTCCGTTTCTATAAAATGTAAGCTCATTCATACATCTGACGCCCATGAGAAAATTTAAAAAAAAAAACGCACACACACACGCACGCACGCACACAAACAAACAAACAAACACACACACACACACACACACACACACACACACACACACACAAGCCATGTGCAAAGGCCTTAGTTATGTTGTCCCCCGAAAATCCATCAACTGGCAAGTGGTATACTATATATAAAACCTCAGGTTAGTTAGTTAGTTAGTTATCAGTTGGGGTATCTTCGTTGCACTCAGGTTCGCATGACAATAGTGTTCCGACATTTCTAACAAGTAAACTTACCCACACACCTTTCCCCCAGAATCCACACACCTACACACACACACAAAACACACAGAGAGGCTTGTTCAGGTCATCAAGTACAACAGATAACCTCGGCAAACATAAAGAAAAAGATCAGTCAGTAAAACAGTCAATAACTTTAATATGGGCCGAATATGCCACAGCGGGTATCTCCCTACAAGCTGATAAGAGAGATAGGTTAAACTAATATTACGCACAATGCGTGATACCATCGTGGAAACCATGCCTAGATGTTTCTTCCATCCATGGATCCTTGTGTTGCCACGATGCCTTGTCTTATCTGTCCCCTGTTGAAACATTAGAAGAAATGTTTTGTCAGCTGTGCTGGTTCAGAGAGTTGTTGTGGGTTGCTGAAGCTAATGTCTAAATGCCAGGTGTTATGTTGGACAAGCTTCCGTGTCGTGTTAAGGTATTGTTGATCCATCTGATCCTTAGTCTTCCCGGGTCTCTGTAATTCGTTCTTTTAGATCTATAGGCATATAAGGGCACATTTGCAGGTTTCATTCTCATTAGACAAAGTAACCATCTTTTTCTGTATTGTTTTGTGAAAGAGAAGTGCACGTTTAAGTCCCACTAGTGAACATAAAATTGCTTAGTAAATCTCAAACAGGCAATAGGTATTGGGGGTGACAGCAACATCCTGCAAAGAACATGCAATTTGTTGGTACTATATTCACGTCCTTGAAAACTTGTTTGATGATATCTCCAGGCAATCGCACATCCCTACAGACTACAAACACATTATATGCTTAGATTATTCAACAGTGCAACCTTTCCCAATGAACAAAGCGCTTCGGAGTGACAAAATCCTTTCAGTCCCAGAAGCTTTTGCACAAGGGAGAAATATACACTGAAGCATCATACGCTGATTACTTTGAAACAGGCTACACACAGCGGAAGTGGCTATTGATAAAGCCAGGTGTCTTTAGCATGCTGTCATCATCATCAAGTGCCGTGCCGGCTGGCGTAGGCGTTCATGGCTCTCCACAGATCTCGGTCTTTGGCGTTCCGGATCAACTCTGCTGATGACACTCCTCCATGCCACCGTCTCAGTCCGTCCAGCATCATTTCTCTTGGTCTGCCTCTGCCTCTCTTCCCCTCGATCTTTCCAGTTGTCACGATGTTCTCCAATGCCTCTCTTCTCATCACATGACCAAAGAAAGATGTTTGTATCTTTCTTATTGTTGTGTATAGTGTTCTAGTTTCATTAGCCTCTTTCAGGCAATCGTTGTTAGTTACTCTGGCAGTCCAAGGAATTCGCAACATTCGTCTTAAAAACCACATCTCTGTTGCTTCTAAGTTCTTCCTAATTTGTTCATTTACATTCCAAGATTCGCTGCCATACAGCAAAACTGGTTCTATATAGCATTTTAGTACTCTCTTTCTTACATTCATTGATAGCGACTTATTGCATAAGATACTCTTAATTTTCTGAAATGCTGTCTTTGCCTGCCCTATTCTGCTCTTAATCTCTTTTGTACATCTTCCATCTGATGTTATAAGTGCCCCTAGGTATTTAAAATTATCCACTTGGTTGAGAATTTCCCCTTCTATTTCTATGTCACATTTTGGCGTCCCCATTTTCTTTGATATCACCATTGTTACTGTTTTCTTGATATTCAAGGACAGTCCTTTCTGTGCACTCTCTGTTACTACACTGTCCAACAATTGTTGTAGGTCTGTTGCATTATCCGCTACCAATACTGTGTCATCTGCATAGCGTATATTGTTTATATTATATCCTCCGATTAGTATTCCTGGCTTCTCTTTGATCTCTCATTATTACTTCGCTATACAGGGAGAAGAGATCGGGTGACAAGACACACCCCTGTCGTACTCCTAGCTTTATCTTTTCGTAACTACCCTCTTTATTTCCCATTTTAATTGCTGCTACTTGGTTCCAGTATATATTCTTTATTATTCTTAAATCTTTCCCATCAATGTTGATATCTTCCAACATTTTAATCAGCTCATCATGTTTTACTTTATCAAATGCCTTAGTACAATCTATGAAGCATAAATATATGTCTCTTTGTTTCTCTATTGATCTTTCTATTAGTGTTCGTAATATATATATTGCATTGTTTGTACCCTTTCCTTCCATAAAACCATATTGTTCTTCACTAATTTCCATTTTTATTTTCTTTCTTGTTCTTCTCATTATAATTCTGAGTAGAAGCTTAGTGACATGGTTTATGAGGTTAATTGTACGAAAATCTTCACAATCAATTGCTCCTGGTCTTTTTGGTATAGCTATAAATACAGATTTCAGCATATCACTGGGTAAATATCCACTACTGTAAATATCATTCAACATTTTGGTTAATATATCTACTCCAAATTCTCCCAACACTTCTAATTCTTCTATTGTGATTTCATCGGGCCCAGCTGTTTTTCCTTTCTTCATATGTTTCATAGCATCAGCGACTTCTTCTTTTAGAATAGGTGGGCCTTCTAAGTTACCTTCTTCTGTTAATTCTTCCCTTTCTCCATTATATAATTCTCTTATATACTCATTCCACCTCTTCATTATAGCACCTTCCTCCAATAAAGTCTGTCCTGTTTTTGATTTCAAACACCCTGTATTTATTCTTATTTTTCTTCCTGTGAGCTCGCTGATTTGTCTGTACATACTTTTTTGATCTTTAATGGAATTTAATTCAATTTTTCTGCATTGCTCATTTAACCAACTTTCTTTTGCCTTCACACATTTATCTCTTATTTCTTTATTTATCTTAGCATACTCTTGTTTGTCATTTTTATTCTATTTCCTTTTGTCCATCAACCTTAAGATTTCTTCATTCATCCATTTTTTCTTAGCTTTTTGGCTTCTCTCCGGTAATATTTCTTTGCTAGTTTGATGAATGGAGTCCCTTAACATTTCCCATTGTTCATCTATACTCTGTATTTTAGCTATTGCATTGTACCTATTTTTCACAGTCACTCTGTATTGTTCTTGAATTTCTTTATCTACTTTCAGAACCTCTTTATTAAGTCTCAAGTTTTTAACCATTTTTTCCCCTCTCTTTAATCTTACTTTTATTTGTCCACATAGTGGTACATGATCACTGTTACCGTCAGCACCAGGCATTGTCTTTACATTAATTAATGCATTTCTAAATCTTTTATTAATAAGTATGTAGTCAATTTGGTTGCGTATTTTCATATCAGGGCTTTTCCATGTGTATAGTCGTCTTTTATGGTGTTTAAACCATGTGTTTCCAATTATCATATCATTAATATTTACCCATTCTATTAGTTTCTCTCCTCTTTCATTTCTTGCACCTAAACCGTAATTCCCCACTATATCCTCTATTTTTTTTTTGCTGTAGCCAAATGTAAAAGTAAGGCAACAAAGAATGCGATGTTTGGGACTCAAAAACTTTCTCCTTGCTTCAGAATTTTTTTTTTTTTTTCGTTCGATCGCTTTAAACTCAAGCGTAATCCAATCACGTGCAACTACTTCTAGTGCACTGGGCTGATTTTTGTGCGTGGATTCGCTTTGCCAATTACCAGTGTCCCTTTGACAGAGTAAGGCCTATAATGAGGGACATGAGAAAAGTACGACTGAGAAGCTCTGCTAGAAAACGCCCTTGCGGAAGGTTTTCGCGACGTCATCAATTCAAACAGGCAACTGGCTTCTAGAGACCTTCTAGACGCTAGCCAACTATTTGCATATTCACCTGTGGGATTTCTTTTCTCGAAAGTTTAGCGATATTTTGTTGACAAGCTAGAAGCACCTCGACACGCCTGCTGCGTTTGAATAGTGCTTGTTTTGTTTACGACTCGCCACTTCATGCGGCATACGCCTGTCGACGCTGGCTGCTGCTGAGCGTCCTCTTTCCTCCTCCTCCTTCTCCTTCTTCTCCTCCTCCCCCACCTCTTCTCTCCTCCATGCATTTTTTTCTTCTAATGATTCAATAGGGGACATATATGTATGCAGGATTGTATGTATGTGTTTATGCAAGTGCGCGTGTACGTGTGTCTGCCAGCCTGCCTCTCTCATAACATGGTAATATACATTGCTTATGTTTACAACATTCATTTGACAAAGTTGTTTTCCTATGTGAATGTAGCATGCTAAATGATGAAAGAAAGATGAGTAATTGGAAGGGCCGAATGTAGGACGGGACTGCGCGCTCAATTTTTGACCCTTTGTAAATAAAGTTCGTTCGTTCGTTAGTTCTTTCCTCCTTCTGCTACCTCCTCCTCCCCGTCCTTCTCATTCTTCTTCTTCTTCTTCTTCTTCTTCTTCTTCTTCTTCTTCTTCTTCTTCTTCTTCTTCTTCTTCTTCTTCTTCTTCTTCTTCTTCTTCTTCTTCTTCTTCTTCTTCCTCCTCCTCCTCCTCCGCTTCTTCTTATTCCTCCAGGACTTCTTTAGTTTGTGCATCTCCTCTCCCAGTAGAGCACATATCCTCAACCAACTCCCACCACGTCCATTGTAGACTTCTTCAATATTCCTTGAATTTTGCAGTTAAAGGTTCCCCTAGGACGAGGTCGCCAGTCTTATACCAACCCTCCTTAGTCGCCTCCTACGCCACGCAAGGCAGGTTGCAGTATTACCATTCTCCGCCTCCTCCATGAGTGCGTTAACACACGGGTGTCGTGTATTTAAAGACGCTTTAAATGCTGACGTTTGTAGTCGTGTCTATTTACGTGTCTGGGTCTATGAATCAGTGCAGCTCCGTTGACTGCTGTCACGTAAAGCCGTAAAGCGACCAGTTCTTCTAGCTTTTAACTTGCTCTGGCTACGTCTCTATCGGCCTGTCTGAGCCCATATAGTCCTTTCGGTAATTCCCAAAGAAAATATTTCACGTAGGTGATTTCAGTCCCCGACAACAAGGACGAGGCAAGTAGTTGCAAAAGTTGTGCATGGGGTGTACTAAACCGCTACAATTTTCACGAGCAGCTCATTGACAAATACAAATATTGACATCGACAACAGACGGAGAATGACCAATGTTTCAAACATCAAAGCCAATCATGCTGTCTCTCATCAAGGTAAAATATTGATTTCTAGTCCTTGACTTGAAGATGTAAATTACAAGTACCTCAGAAGTGGGAATGGGATCACCTAACGGCGAGGGGCACTAGTAATAGGTACAGTTAATCCACATGCAAAAATTAGTCCAGTGTACTAGAAGTATAGGGTGTATTTTTAATGACTGTGCAGTGTTTGAACATATTGCTGGTCCAAGTTTTGTATACACCCTTTGTAAAGTTCATGCAGCATAATAGGCAAATACAACACTTGTATGGACTATGCTTCAATCCAAAGCGAGGAAATAAAAAAAATACCTAGGTAATATTCACTGCAAACCACTTGGTCATCTATGCCGTGGCAAAACCTTTAATAATGATGAATGTCTCTATTGTGTTGTCTTCGCTCGCTTTGAACTCAAGCGTAGTCGACACACGAGCTACTACTATTTCTAGTGCACTGGGCTGATTTTGAGGGGCGGATTACCTTGCCTATTATCAATGTCCCTCGCCATCAGGCTGCTTCTGAAGTATTTGTAATATACGTCCCCAAGTCAAGGACGAGAAGTCAACATTTTAGTGCAACAGACCAGTATAGGCGTTGAACCCGTTACCTCGGCATCAGGGCAGCGGATATTTAAGAACGAGCGCTCTTATTCATTCGGCCACTCTGACTTCGAGTGTTTATATGAAAATGAAGAGGTGAGAATCCGAAACGCTTCCAATAAGACAGATCAACTTGCATAGATGTGAGCTGTTAGGGGTTGACAGAAAGAGCCGTGGTGGAGAAAGAGGCAGGTGTCACCAGCACTGACATAGACCAGTGGTAATTGTATACACTGGTAGATATAACAAGGATTCGTATCGCATAATTGTGTCTGGAACAAGCCTGCGGATATAGCATGATCAACTATATGAACAGAGAAGAAGAAGTGACAGCTGCTGCAGTAGGTAGAGAGTAGAGGAAGAGGAAGAAGAGGAGGAGGAGAAGAAAGAAAAGAAGGAGGAGAAGGAGGAGTAGGAGGAGGAGGAGGAGAAGAAGGAGAAGAAGAAGAAGAAGAAGAAGAAGAAGAAGAAGAAGAAGAAGAAGAAGAAGAAGAAGAAGAAGAAGAAGAAGAAGAAGAAGAAGAAGAAGAAGCGGCAGCAGGACTTAAAGAAGATCAGGAAGCAGCAGCAGTACACTATATACCCGAGGTTCCCAAACCACGGACGCGGGCCACTTGTGGCCCGCCAGCTGTCAGAAAGTGGCACGCGAGGCCTCGTTTCAGTCGAGATTTCAAGAGTTCACAATAAAGGAAGATAAATTTGCCCTCTTCATAAATCCATTCGTATTTCCTGATGCCAAGCTGTATCAATTACAGCAAAACCTTCAGCACGAAGTAATTGATTTGAAATGTAATTCTGCACTGAGATGTAAATTTCTGGAGCTGCCTGCTTCACCTTCAGCTGATCATATGATTTCATTCTGGCGACTATTGCCGGTCGAACAATTTGAACACTTGCGTTCATTCGCCCAGAGATACATTTGTCGTTTTGGTTCGACTTACAGATACGAGCAGTCATTTTCCGCAGTGATCGTTATAAAAAAAAAACAAGTAACATTCCAGACTCACCGACAGTAACCTAGCTGCGCTTATGACTTTGGGCACGGCAGATTTGTGCCCAGACATTGATAAACTGGCATCTGAACTTAAGTAACTGGTTATGAAGAACAGTTACAATTGTAAATTAATTACATTAATAGCGAATTTTGAAATTGATTTAAGATTTATTGTTAAATGAACTTTTGATTTAAAACCCCCTCCCCCCCCCCCCCCAAAAAAAAAAATGACGGTAGTGCAGTACTGACACTGACTGCCTTTAAAGTTTTAGAATTTTGTTGACAAAAGTTAAGAAAGGTAAGAATGATATTGCACGGCTTTTATAATTTTATAACGCTGTGGCCCGCTTAACTACCGAAAATAGTAGATATGGCCCTCGGCTTAAAAAAGCTTGGGAACCACTGCTATACACCATTATCTGTAGTTATGAATCAATTGCAGTAATACTGGGGAAACTCCAACACCGCCTTATAAAACCGGGTTATATATTTACAATATTCTGTTACATGCAACAACATACGCATAATTTACAAGACCGCTTCAAGTCATGTGTCATGCCGAAAGGCGCTAGCGATAACATCACAAGGAATATTTTATATTCATGAAGATATAAAAATCATATTCAATGACAAAATTACATGTCAACAACGAAGAGCAGGCGCTGTGGCCACTTGGTTTCAGGACGCAATCGCGTTCAGGAAAAAAAAAAAAACCTGCTGGCGATTTGGAGGCAGACCGCCTTGCGCTGGTTTTCACACATTGGTATGAGTGCCCGTCGTCCCGAAAGTAAATTTTCCCAGAAATCATAAATAGCCTAAAGATTATGTGGTTGACTGCGACATTCTGTAAAAGATGTGCAACTAATTTAATACGAACTTTGAATATGTTGGCTTCAAAATCAACGAAACTTGTGACTTTTCTAAAGACGTCGGGCGAATAATGGCCATAGTAACGCAGACGTTAAACTATGTTATGACTTAAACACAACACCCGCAAACAGATTAAGGAACAGAGGCCAGCATGGCCGAATGGATAAAATGCTAATTTCTTAAACATCCCGTGTGCTGATGCCGAGGTAAGTGGTTCAACTCCTACACCGGACAGTTAGACTAAAACGTTGACTTTTCTGCCGTGATTTGAGGACGTACATTACAAGTACCTCGTAAGTCGGAGTGGCTTCTATGGTACCTTGCGGTGTAGGACGGGAAGTTTTGAGCCTGAGGGATTCAGGACGCCAGGCTAGTGCAATCGCCGCGAACTGTGTAGGTTAGGGTTCTCATTATTCCCCCCCCCCCCCCCCCCCCCAGACAGAAAATAAAACCCACACCATACCGCTATTTCGAATTAGAAAAATCATGGCGTCTGAATTTAAATATTACAGTTAAGTTTAGCTGAGGACAGTAAGTAACAAGCATTTTTCGACTCAAGACCAACAGGGGTATCTAGCTGGTCATCCGTCGAAGTTCCTGCAGCAAGGCGCTGTCTTTTGGAGGTGACAGGTTCGAATCCCTGTCGTTAATTATAGCTTTCAATTGTTATGTAGTCTATTGCGTCCTCAAGCCTCTACTTCTTTTTTCTACTTCTACGAACGCCAAGCAATACATGTGTGTTTATTTATTGATAACATCATTATCACTGGATAAGGTATGCAGCGAACGCCTACACATTACCCAGCCTTCTTTATGGCAATGACAGCTGGGGAAAGTATGCCGCTACCCGACAGTGAAGATTAGTAGGCACGTCTCACCGAGACGCGCATGTTCTGTAGTAACTGTCATAAAATAATATACTATAAAATAAGGTACAGTAGCAGCTGTGTTCAGCAACAGTAGCAGCAACTGTAGAATCTGCAGTATTTTTCTTAGATGTAGCAGCAGTAGTAGTAATATTAGTGGTAGTAGTGGTAGTGGCAGTAGACGTGGTAATAGTTATGTTGGTGGTAGTAGAAGTATTACTAATAGTAGAAGTAGTAATAATAGTAGTGGTGATGGTAGTAGTAGTAGTAGTAGCAATAATAGTAGTAGTGGTGGTAGTAGTAGTAATAACATTAGTGGTAGTGGTAGTAGTGATAGTAATAGTAGGGGTGGTTGTAGTAGTAGTAGTGATAGTAGTAGTAGTAGTAGTAATAGTAGTAGTATTAGTGGTAGTAGTAATTAATAATAGTCTTAGTTGTTGTAGTAGTAGTAGTAGTAGTAGTAGTAGTAGTAGTAGTAGTAGTAGTAGTAGTAGTAGTAGTAGTAGTAGTAGTATTAGTGGTAGCAGTAATAGTAATATTAGTGGTGGTTGTAGTAGTAGTAGTGATAGTAGTAGTAGTATTAGTGGTGGTGGTGGTAGTAGTAGTAGTAGTAGTAGTAGTAGTAGTAGTAGTAGTAGTAGTAGTAGTAGTAGTAGTAGTAGTAGTAGTAGTAGTAGTAGTAATAGTAGTAGTAGTAGTAATTAATTAATAGTCTTATTTGTAGTAGTAGTAGTTATAATATTAGTATTAGTAGTGGTAGTAGCAGTAATATTAGTATTTGTAGTGGTAGTCGTAGTAGTAGTATACTTACTACTACCAGTCATAGTAGTTGTTGATTGTGATAGTAGTAATAGTAGTGGTAGTGGTAGTAGTAGTAGTACTAGTAGTAGTAGTGGCGATGATGGTGGTGATGGTGGTAGTAGAAGTAGTAGTAGCAGTATTGGTGATGGTTGTATCAGTAGTACTGTTAATGAAAGTAACAGTAGTGGTTGTAGTGGTGGCAATAGCAATATTGGTAGTGACATTAATGGTGGTAGCAGCAGCAGCATCAGCAGCCGCAGTTCTACATTATCCCATATAAAGGAGTATATCTTCCTCTCCACGAAGCAACGAAACGATAGTCATTGACGACCAGTAATTAAATATCAAACAAAATCAGCAAGCCACGTTTGCATTAATATTAGAAGACCCTGACAACCACATAGATGTGAATCCCTCGCTTGTAATCCTTTACTGCCACATTGCACTGAGGTAAATGGAGGAGGAGGAGGAGGAGGAGGAGAAGAAGAAGAGGAAGAAGAAGAAGAAGAAGAAGAAGAAGAAGAAGAAGAAGAAGAAGAAGAAGAGAAGAAGAAGAAGAAGAAGAAGATGATGAAGAAGAAGTGATTGTGGTATAAAACGAACGTATAGTGAAAGAACTGCTTGATTGATTGATTGATTGATTGATTGATTGAGAGAGAGAGAGAGAGAGAGAGAGAGAGAGAGAGAGAGAGAAAGAGAGTGAGAGAGTTAAACAGTGGTGGTAGCAGCACCCTACACTTTAGATATAGGTGTGGTTAAACGTCAAACGAACAGGTACAGAAAAGACACTGGCGTTGGTCAGGACACACTTACAGAATACCGGCGATGTGAATAACAAGAAAGAAATGTGTGTGGGAATCCATATAGCAAAACACACAGCGGAAGACCTCACTAAGAAGAGAAGCTGAGACATAAATAAATAATACTGAGAGAGTGGGGGGATGGGCGGAGCTGCATGGGATAACCAAGGATATGTTGGATTGGAATGAGTTGGTTCAAAGCCTATATATACCTCAATGGGGGGTTACAGTGCAATGGAAGGGAAGAAGAAATGCCACACCAATCGTCAAATACAGCAAGTGGAAGACTTACAAAAAGGACAAACATGATCACAACCAACAGCGATACGGAACGCGGCCAAAAAAGCTATTGCTTCACTTTCAGCATTGAAATCGGCTGCACTTATTCAATGAGGCGGTAGAACGGGCCAATATGGCAAGTCGTTTTGTATGCATCAAAAGCAACAGCCCACAAGGAGCCGGCTCGTGTCAAAGCCAGGTTGTCTCATTGATCGATTCCTGGATTTAAATGTTCTCTGTCGGACGCCCGCTGCCAGAACACGTGCTAGCACATTGATCAGATGTGTATGTGTACGGTAGTCATTCGTTTGGAAGAGAGGACGAGGGAGACAGCGAAAGACAGGCACGGAGAGAGAGAGAGAGAGAGGGAGAGAGAGAGGAGATAGAGAGGGAGAGAGAGAGGAGATAGAGAGGGAGAGATAGGGACAGACAGACAGACAGACATACAGACAGACAGACAAACAGACAGACAGACAAGGATAACCAGATATAGGGGTGATAACCAGATAGAGGGGTGATACCCAGAGACATGAATAGAAGGAAGAGAGAGTGAGAGGGAGAGAGAGAGAGAAAGAGAGAGAGAAACCAGATAGAAGTGACAGAACCAGATAGAACCAACGAGAAGGTGAGTGATACAGAGATATAAAGAAAGATAGGAGAGTGCCAGAGAGAAGCAGAGAGACAAAAGGATACAGAAAGAAACGAGAGAGCCAGAGAGACAGATAGACAGACAGAGTGAAAATAGGATAAAAGGGAGCGAACAAGAGAGAGAGAGAGAGAGAGAGAGAGAGAGAGAGAGAGAGAAATAATGGACTGTAAGAAAACAAAGTAAAGGAGCCCTTTCCGCCTAGTGGGGGATCCGAACACATAAGCACCGGGCTGCAGGTCTGTGTGCTAACCAGTGCGCTACCGTGGATGTCATACTGGACCATGAGTTGAACATGTATCAACGTGAAATGAGGGTTATCCATGGACTGTAGCAGAGCGTCGTGTGCTTCTATAAAATTATGGGTCTAGCACTTTATACTCAATGAGGTTTAACTGATTCGCCGCCAAACAAACAGTGGGTTTGGACCAGGCCTGTACACAATCAAATGAACAAGTAGTATAATATAAATTCCCGTACACTGAGCACTGGAGTTGCGGAAGATATCACACGCACGCACGCACGCACACACATATATACATATATACATACATATAGTAGATAACAAGAGAGACAGAGAGAGAGAGAGGGGGGGGGAGGAGGGAGGGAGAGAGAGATAAAAAGAGAGATACAGAGTGGGAGAGATACAAAGACAGATAGAAAAGAAACAAAAAGCTAGATATAAAGAAGCGGAGAAATGAAAACAATGAAAAGAAAACTAGAAGGAGAGATATGGAGAGAGAGAGAGAGAGAGAGAGAGAGAGAGAGAGAGAGAGAGAGGTGGAGATAGACATAGAGATAGTAAGACAGACAGACAAACAAACACACAGACTGACAGACAGGATCGAGAAGGAAAAGGACATCTATAGATCATTAATGAACTTTGCAGTTATGATATGTATCAACAACTGTTTTACGGAAACCCAAGACAGAGTGACTGAATAGCTTGCTAGCGAACCCTACAGCCGTACCACTAACAGCACAAAGCAGATTTTGAAATGTAGACATCCTGGTATCACAAAAACCATTCTGTTTACTGCAGACGCTTATTTCCACCTGTCCAATCTCTATATGGGATGTTGTCTAGGCTGCAGCCAGCCGTGAAAGAATTCTGCAATTTCTGCATACATAGAGAGATGATATCAGCGAGGTCTGCGGCACCTGGGATTCTAGTCTTAAGATAGTGTCAATCAACTGTCAACACGCTGTAACTGACCTGGTCTTTTGTGAACTTTGTGTGTGTGTACACACATATACACATGCACACTCACACATAAACCACACACGCACATTATATATGTATATTCTCGTGAGTAACCTAACCTGCGCGAGAATCGGTAGCGGTTCTCGCCGCGTTGGTAACTTAGGGGTATGTGAGCCGGTCGCTCAGAAAGCAATGGCAAACTACTGAACGTAATCTTGCCCAGTACATCAACAGCAACTGAAGAATGCTGATGTTGACTGCAACGTCCTGTATGGGGTCTGAAAAAAAAAGATATATACCGGGTGTTTTCATTACACTTTGCACGTAGAACAAATTTGAAAAATGAAGTACATGATGTCATCAAAACATGTGCTCCACAGTCCATAGTAAAGCAATATGCAGCGAATGGCTGTCGTCTACTGCAGTAACTCTTTGCACCCCAAACAGAATGGTGTTATCAACGGAAGAAATAATGTCTTTGAAATGTTTTCTACATACAAAGTGTAGTGAGACTTTACAAACATCCGGTATACTTAATCCGGTATCTTGCTGACTGGTGTAGATGATCATGATTACCCACGTCTCGTGATCTCCAACAGCATGTGGCAATTCGTGTGTTGGGTCATGCGGTCAGTATCAAACAGATCTGCTTGACTTTCTAGAACAGTGGTTCTCAACCTGTTTTGGTCCGTTCCCTCCTTCACCATATTTTTAGGACGTCATTCCCCCCCCCCCCCCATCATATTTTTAGAACGTCATTCCCCCCTTTCGTATTTCCTCCCTAAAAATTTCCCCCTGCCCCTACACAGTATACGTAATAATTGAAGCTAAATTTAATAGCACATACTAAAACAAGTCTAGACATCTACATAAAACGGATCTACTTACGTTATAACATGCATTTCAGAAGGATGATACGTACAGAACCGTAAAGTATGAAGAGAAAAACAATGTAAAGTAATCGGTTCTTGTATTAACGCAATCTAGAAATAATCTTAATTCCCCCCCCCCCCTATAAACCCCAAAATTCCCCCTGGGGGGGGGGGAATTCCCCACCGGTTGAGAACTACTGTTCTAGAACATACCACGATGTCTGTTAGAGACTGGGTCCGACTGGGAGATTTTGCAAATTGAACAACACAATTCAAATACACATCAGGAAAGAACGGACAAGCAAGCGTGCTATCGACTACACACCTATCCCAACCTAATGTAGTAGGTCTGTATTATTCATTGTAGCATGCATACTTTGATTCTGTATTAAAACGAGCAAAGAATGCAAATCATTGGACAATGCCGAATATGAGCAAACTGTATATATTCTTGGACTGTACATAATATCAGCAAACTGCACATATTCTTTATCTATACCTAATATCAGCAAACTGTACATATTCTTCGTCTATACCTAATATCAGCACATTGTACATATTCTTCGACTGTACGCGACATATTCATGAACTATACCTACCGCCAGCAAAGTATATATATTCTAGAACTGAGTGACACCTTACAGTCTTGACAGACCAAAGTATGTGAGTTGGAATGTGGCCAAGATTCCACCACAATGCCTGGGCAGAGCTTCAGAGAAACATGTGGTGCTCAAACGACATGTTCCCTCTCTCGGCCTAGCCTTGTGTACTCCAGAGGAATGGGTAACCAATACGTCTGGAACAAGGTAGGCTGCAGACGCTGGCGGCTCAGCGTCAAACCTCCGAGACCTCGCCTCCACGAGCAGTTGGCGGGTGGTGGCCAGACCCTGGCACCCAAGGGACCCGACTTAGAGGCGTTCAGCCAAGTCCCACAGGTGAGGGCCTCGTACGCGCCTGGACCATAGGACGCGTACATCTGTCAATCACAAGTGGCCGGACCTGTGTAAAGCGTGTACTACCGTCAGACTCCCCGCGGATCCCACGACCACCGGGAATAGGCCCGCCGGAGATATTGCTCGTCTGTTGCACTGACTGAATAAATAAAGAAACGATAAAAAGTAGTGTTGAGCTTGAGTCTAGTCCGACTTTGTGAAGACGCAAGAAGGGTGTAGCATAGGTGGGAGCGCAAAGCGCAATTGAAATTCTAGAACTATACCCCCATCAACACACCTGTCCGACAATACCCTATTATGCAAACTATGATATCGAATTATTCACATTATTTCCTTATAATTTATATCGAAAACAAAATCCCATAGTAGGAACCTTGTTTGTGCATGTGAATTGCCAGAACCATCACATATTTGTGGGTATGTGAAGTTCCAGGACCATCACACGTTTGTGGGTATGTGAATTGCCAGGACCATCACACGTTTCTGGGTATGTGAAGTACCAGGACCATCACACTTTGTGGGTATGTGAATTGCCAGGACCATCACACGTTTGTGGGTATGTGAAGTGCCAGGACCACCACACGTTTGTGGGTATGTGAATTGCCAGGACCATCACATATATTTGGATATGTGAAGTGCCAGGACCATCACATGTTTGCAGGCCTGAGTGCACGGAAGAATAGATAGTTTTTTGTCTCCCGTAGAAAACGAGGAGTGCTGGCATCGAACTCTTGCCCAACTGCGCTCATGCTATTGTCAGCCTAAAGGCATAACCATTACACCAACGCACCATCTACTTTGAAATAAACTGCATGCATTATTGCCACACACCGTATACCAATCAGCAAAACCATACATTTTCTTGGACTCTAGTGACATAGGGATTTATTACGCTTCTACGGTACACTTTAATATTATTATTATTATTATTATTATTATTATTATTATTATTATTATTATTATCATCATTTGTGTTCTCTCGCTTTGAACCCAAGCGTAGTCCATACGCGTGTTACTTGTAGTGCACTGAACTGATTTTTACGTGTGGATTAATCATCACAAAGTACCATGCCAGCTGGCGTAGGCGTTATATCTCCACAGATCTCGGTCTTTGGTGTTCTGGATCAACTCTGCTGATGATATTTCTCCTTGCCACCGTCTCAGTCCATCCAGCATAATTTCTCTTGGTCTGCCTCTGCCTCTCTTTCCCTCGATCTTTCCGGTCACGATGTTCTCCAATGCCTCTCTTCTCATCACAAGATCAAATAAAGATGTTTGCGTGTGGATTAGCTTTCCCTATTACCAGTGTTCCCGTTATTATTATTATTATTATTATTATTATTATTATTATTATTATTATTATTATTATTTTTATTCGCATATCCTTTACAAGACATCGCTGTCAACAGCTGTCTTTCAGCTGTCTGTTGATGTCTTGGCAAGATTACGCTCAGTAGTTTGCCATTGCTTTCTGAACGGCCGGCTCAGTTATCCCGCAAGTCACCAGCGGGGGGTCGAACCGCTCCCAGCTCTCGCCCGCCACGAGACTCTGCGTGATAAACAGGATTACGGAGAAAGTGTTGTAACCCCTCGGCCAGAGAGACCGGCATTATTATTATTATTATTATTATTATTATTATTATTATTATTATTATTATTATTATAAGAAATAACCGCTGTACTGGATGTCCACACGTGCGAACGCGGTTCACACCCCTACACATTACCTCATAAGATGGAGGTCAGCTTGGCCGAATAGATAAGAATACTCGCTCTTATACGTCCTTTTAAAGTGATGCCGAGATAGCAGGTGTAACCCCATCAGAGGTCAGTTGGACTAAAATGTTGGCTTCCCGTCCTTGACTTGGGGACGTAAATTGCAAGCACCTCAGAAGTCAGAGTGGGTTCCACTGATTGCGAGAGACACTGATAATAGGGAAAGCTAGCCCACGAGCAGATATCAGTCCAGTGTCGACTACGTTCGAATTCAAAGCGCGCGTATGGGGAAACATCTGATAGGTTTAAAGGGCGGATTTCAGCAGCTCCCAGTGTCCCAGTGTATACTCTCATCTGTTATATAACTACCCGTGCCTTCATCTTACCCTGTATTAACAGATTCAGTGCAAAACAAAAACTAGGTTGAAACCTTTAACAAAAATAGATGGCGGAAAACGGGAAGTAGGGGTGTGTCACACTCAAGACTTAAAAGTAGTTAATATGGTAGAGGACAGTTCGTATTATATATCAAATTAAAGGGGGTTGCATGGGGGAAAACTACTGTATATAAGCCCATGGCAGATATGGGAAGTCGCTTAAGACGATTAACCAACCCATGGTGATTAATCAGGTAATAAAGGGCATCTGTACCGGGTGTTCCTACGTGTCACTACGGATCGCACCCTTGTCACTATAAATGCTCAGCCGTCGCAGAGTCCCTTGTTTCTGTTATATAAATTAACGAACTGGTTTTCAGCGTCGAACATCTCGTCAGATCTCGATGTTCCAGTATAGATTAAAACACCAGGATCTAAATGTATGAAAATACATTGAAATAGGCCTTCTCACTCGCCATAATTGTGGCCTTAAATGTAACATATGTTCCTTTTCTGAACTTAAAAGAGACTTTACTGGCATCTTGCCGTCCTAGCAGACGATAGTTTGTTACATTGTGCTTCAAAAATTATAATAACCATAACTCATGGCGGTAAGACGAGGGATGGGGCTATACCTCTACACAGCACAAAGCCTGGGTTGAATTTGCTGAGACCATGTGTTCATTTAAAAAATAATTATCACGTCTATAAATAGTAAGCAAAGGGCCCCTTTACACATCTAAAGACGCATTTGGTATATGGTGCTAGACAAGTCGACACTCCCTGTGTGATGTGCTCAGTATCAACCAGGTCGCCTTCACTTCCCCGAGACATTTCCTGGTTCCCTTCTTAGGTTAGGTCGACTATGGAGCCCAGGTCAATTGTATAAATACTCCCCGATGTGGACACTAACATATGACAATAGGACACTAGCCAGTAAGCTCCAGCGGTTCCCTCACACATTGCTTCCAAACACTAATCTATAGGGAGCGGCGGTCACGCGGACACTAGCCAGTAAGCTCCAGCGGTTCCCTCACACATTGCAACCAAACATTAATCTATAGGGAGCGGCGGTCCCGCGGCAACTAGCACGGCTGGGAGCCGGTGTGGTAGTCATGTGTTTGACTCCCTACCGAGACTTATAAAGACCGAGACATAAAATGATCTGGGTTACCCGGTCGACACAGCCTACGAGAGACACCTGGTAATGTCCCGGAAGGTACACGCGGCCGATGTGGCATTAACCGCATCACCCAGCAAGTTCCGAGTGCTCTATACAATATATTTTTATTACTTAGTTGCATGTCCTTCACAGGACGTAGCAGTCAACCCCAGCCTTTTGGCTGTTCGGATTCCTGGGCAAGTTTTACGTTCAGTAGTTTGCCATTGCTTTCTGAACGACAGGCACCTATACCTTTTTCGAAAAACCAGCACCGCTGTGTTTCGAACCCCGGTATACGGGATTACGATTCGCGAGCGTATCGCCTTCACCACGGCGCATAAAAGTGTCCTTTATTTTATCTAGATTTTTATAGGAGTGGCTGGCCAAGTGGCTAGAATACCAGATTCTCATTCGGGAGACCCGGATTCGAATCCTCGTTAAGTATGGATTTTTATCTGTCGGGGACAAAAAGAAAATCCTAACCTGCACAGTTCGCGGCGACTGCACTAGCCAGGCGCGGCCTTAATCCTCGGGTCAAGACCCCCCCCCCCCCCCCACCACCCGCCATACACTGCAAGGTGCTATGTTGGCAGTAGATGACAGTTGACAGCTACACATGTTGTTTTACCAAATTAACAGAATGCGGCGCAAACATTAGATTGCTATGGGAATAATTTTACTGCCCGTGATACCAAAATCACTTTAACAATTGAAATCGGAAATGTCATAACAACAAAACACCAGAAACACACAGCATGTGCAGCAGTCTTAAATCCACTGTGTTAGAAAAGAAAACACCACACTAATTCAGCACACACATAACCCGATAGCGAAAAGTACACCTAGTGATTTCCTAAACCTCGTATTTGCCATAGCGGGCAAACATTCATGCTTCGTCGAGCCAAGACATTGACGAATACATTACAGCACGCAGACCTACACATAAGGAGTCGCCCAACTGCCACACACGCCCGACTGCAACACAAACCTTCGCACGGCCAAGCCCGATCAATGAGACTCAAGATTGGCCGTAGAATGTTAGACACTGCTGGGGCTGTTGTCAGCTGGGCGCAGACGACAGAAATCGCAGAGAAGCCGTCAACGTTTCCCTCATCTCGGCTGCTGAGAGTAATACTGCTGTCTGAGTACCTCCTCCTTCCTCCAGTTTCATCTCCATTCATGTGACTCATCATCGAGGACACCGGCAGGGCAGATCGATAACGGTTGCGAGGACAATGGTGTTGCTTTTATCTCTTGCTGTACATCGCACTATGTAGAGAGATCCTTTAGCTAAACTTAATGTTGAAACATAGAAGCCAAAAGTAATTGATTGCACAATTTATTGCCTGGCGTATTTCGCCGCATCTCATCATGTGCTTGCTGAAGAATTATATAATATATGAAGTAAATAACTGAATTATATAGGGTGTAGTTTTAATGACTGTGCATTGTTTGAAAATATTGCCGGTCCAAGTTTTATATTTATCTATTATGTTGCATGAACTTTACAGAGGGTGAATACAAAACTTGGACCGGCAATATTTTAAAACACTGCACAGTCATTAAAAATACTCTCTATAATTTGGCTGAAATATTTTTATTTTAAAAGCCACTGAAATTGTTCGAATGTGGAGCATTTATTATCTCCCGGTCATCGCACATTTAATAAGAAGTCTTTCTGTCTGCACAAACTTTGCTTGAACCGCTTAATTAAAATTAGTTGCTTTACATGACGTTACAGTTAACCCCACCATTTCTTGAATGTTTGTGATTTACTAGGCAATTTTACGCTCAGTAGTTTCCCATGGCTTTCTGAACGGCCGACGTCTACTGAAATCAGCGCAAAGCTGTATCCGCAGCTGATTTCGAAGTCTCGACACGGAATGTCGGGATTATTATAAAAACTGCTTGTCACTAACACCTAAGCCACAGACGCCGGCTTTAGCTAAGTAACTATTGTACATTTTAAAATCTAATTGTATCAGAGTCTGTATTATTGTGTGTTTGTGTGTGTGTTTGTGTGTGTGTTTGTGTGTGTGTTTGTGTGTGTGTTTGTGTGTGTGTGTTTGTGTATGTGTGTGTGAGTGTGTTTGTGTGTGTGTGTTTGTGTGTGTGTTTGTGTGTGTTGTGTGTGTGTGTTTGTGTATGTGTGTGTGTGTGTGTTTGTGTGTGTGTGTCTTTGTGTGTGTGTGTGTGTGTGTGTGTGTGTGTGTGCTGAAGAAGGCTCTTACTGGCAGCGCCAATGTTGCGACTTGTGACTGTGTTCTTGTACCGCTGTCCAATCCCACTTCTCGGTTTCGTTGATTTGCTACGAGATGCCTATAACACCTCTGTCGCCTCAGTGGCATAGTAGTTAGTTCGCTTGCTTTATAAAGCAACTCAAAACTCCAAGTAAGGGTCAGGAGAACACATAATCAGACTGCTACTGGTACCAATAGTATTGGGACTCTTCGCTGGCTGTTGCAGATGAAAACGGAGCATGTATGAGAATATCCCGAGTTCTGCCATGTAGGTTCTCGACTCGATTCAACTCAACAACTGTATACAGCTAAGGTCAACGTCTCCGTTCATTACCCTCTTTGGACAACCATCACCTTCCAATTAATATCCTATTTGTGACTGACTCAGTCACATGATTATTAATCTGGGTCAGGCGATGAACCCTAATATAACTTCTCTTCTGAAGTTGAACGGGGTGGGGGTAATAATGATATAATGGCAATTGTCTCCTGTCGTTCATCTCCTAGTGGAGCATCGGCCCATAACCACATCACACCAAGCATCATGAGTGGTTGGAATTGGCAGTCAAAATTTTTCATATGTTCTGCACTGCATCTCCCAACGGAGCATTGATTCGTAATGAGCTCATGCCAAGTGTTTTTATTTTTGCTTTTGGGTTTTGTTTTTTACACACACACAATAAATAAAGTTTCCTGAAAAAAAAATAGTTTCGTGCTATGGCCATGTGGTGTTATAGCGCAATTACATTCTGTAGGCCGAGAGCAATGAAAAATAAGGTGGCCAATCCTTTCCTCAAGAGACGAGCCGGATGTCGTACCCGCCCCCGATCGTGCTAATGACTTTATAGACAGCAGTTCGCTATCAACTTCGCTAGGACTCCCGTCACATGTTTTAAAATTGTCTTGTATTTAAAAACAAAATATATGTCAAATTACCCAGTTAAACCTTTAATAAGATTATAATTAGGGTGCAAGTTTGTTGCTGGTTTCCAGTGTATTTCTATTGCTGATATGTATTTTGTTTCGACGTTTCTGTCTATTTTAGGGCGATGGTCCTGAAAAAGACTAGCCTTTATCTGAATTCATCTTTTGCTTGTCATTGTGCTTTTCTAGTTTGTTAGATTATTGTTTTCGTTCTGTGTATATATTGTTTGACAAACCCTTGAATGTCGCGGTCACTGTCAACATACAGTTTTGTGCAAACAAAAGGACATGGTACTCAGTTTAAAATTACCTCTGTAGACAATTCAAATTACTTTGTGAATATATGGTTTGTATATTTCAGCTTGAAGGATTTATCTAATTACTTTAGTTTATGTTGTGTGATTGCTGATGTATAACATAACGAGATGCAGCAAAATATGCCAGACACTACATCGTGCAACCTTTTGCGTGTGTCTTCGTTATTCAAATTCACAACGGAAAATCTTTTTTGAATGTTTTTATTTATTAAATTTTAGCTCTTTAAATTTGATGTTCACTTTAGTTCCTTCCTTTCTTCATTAAATTGTTGGTTGATTAATATGAAGTGGCTTACGTTATCTCACGCCAAGCAACATGGTTAATTCGATATTGCAGTTGATCTTTTCTACGGGAAGAGATAGCCAGTCTCACAGTAATCCGACCTGGTCTAATCATATGATATGAACGGATACGGTGGTATTACTCTTTGCTTGCCTAGTGGCCTCCGTTAACACACGGGCGAGAGAGGAATGTTCAATTCCAGATTGTGGTAGGATGTCTGTCCCCGAACAGTAGGGCTATGAGGTTGATCCATTCTCGCAAGATGTGTAACTGACATGTGTCGAGGTGTTCCGGAGAATGCCTGAGACAGAAAGGACATGGGGACGGGAACTGGATACCTCACCTTATTGTGCCATGGCCTAGCAAACGCGAAGATCTTACGTTTCACACATAAATGGCGGTATGTGCCATTGGATTGATTTAACGTTTTTAGCTTAATAAATCGGCACCCATATAAGAAAAAGGAACAAATAGAGATCAAAGGACGCATTAGACATGTGTGTGTGTGTGTGTCTGTATGTGTGTGTATATATGTGTATGTGTGTGTCGGCGTCACGGCGTCCTCAAGGGGCAAAAATGCAAAAAAAGCTAAATGTCACCCACCTAAACAGCAAGAAAATGCAGCAGTCGTTTGAAAATATGCTGGAAGACCGCCTCAAGCCCAATGCTGAAGCTAAACAGGATACAGAAACAGAATGGAGAGCCCTAAAGGGCATAATTTACAACACTGCTATGGAAATCCTGGGACCAGCCCCCCGAAAGCATAAAGACTGGTTCGATGAAAATTCCGAAGACATCAACCAATTGCTGGCCGAGAAACATCTTCTCCTCAAGGCACATTTGAATGACCCAAAGTCAACATAAAAAAAAGATGCTTTCAAGAACATTCAGAGCGTAGTGCAGCAGAAACTTCGGCACATGCGGGACTCCTGGCTGAGCAGCAAAGCTGATGAAATTCAGGGCTTTGCTGACAGACATGATATGAAAAACTTCTACGACTCACTGAAAGCGGTCTACGGTCCTTCATCACCAGGCATAGTTCCCCTCCTCAGTGCAGATGGGGGAACATTGGTCACCGATAAGAAAGAAATCCTTCAACGCCGGGCAGAGCATTTCAGCAAAATCTTAAATGCAACTTCCTTCTTCGATGATGAAACCATCAACTGCCTTCCTCAAGTTCCCACCAATGAGACACTTGATGACCTGCCAACCATAGTGGAAGTAAACAAAGCCATCCAGCAACTCTCCAGCGGCAAGGCACATGGTCCTGACTCCATCTCAGCAGAGATATACAAGACAGGTGGGCCGGTCCTAACAGAGCAGCTTCACCAAGTCTTCACAAACATATGGATGAACGAGACCATGCCACAAGATTTCAAGGACGCGTCAATAGTCCACCTTTACAAACGTAAAGGAAACCGCCAATCCTGTGACAACCACCGAGGCATCTCCTTGCTTTCAATTGCAGGGAAGATACTCGCCAGAATTCTTCTCAATCGCCTCACAGCCCATCTCGATCAAGGTCTTCTTCCTGAGAGTCAATGTGGCTTCAGAAAAGAACGTGGAACTGTTGACATGATTTTCGCTGCAAGGCAGCTGCAAGAGAAATGTCAGGAACAGAACTGCGAAATGTTCTCCACTTTATTGACCTTACCAAGGCTTTTGATACAGTCAGCAGAGAAGGACTGTGGAAGATTATGGCAAAATATGGCTGTCCACGAAAGTTTGTCCAAATAGTGCGGCTATTTCATGACGGCATGCAGGCAAGAGTACAGGAAAATGGTGAACTGTCTGAACCCTTTCCTGTCACCAATGGAGTGAAGCAAGGATGTGTCCTGGCACCAACACTGTTCAGCCTCATGTTTTCAGCCATGTTGATGAATGCCTTCGAGAACGACGACATTGGAATAGACATCAATTACCGTATGGATGGAAAGTTATTCAATCTCAGAAGGCTGAAAGCTAAAACCAAAATTAACAGCGACACCGTCAGAGAGCTCCTGTTTGCTGATGATTGCGCTCTATACGCCAACTCAGAGGCGGACATGCAACATAATGTTTCAGCTTTCTCACATGCCTGTGCCAACTTTGGGCTCAATATCAACTTGGAGAAGACTGTAGTTACGTACCAACCAGCTCCAGGGAATAATCACACTGTGCCGAATATCAAAGTGAATGATCATAGACTAAGTGTTGTGGACAAATTCATCTATCTTGGCAGCACTGTGTCACAAGCTGCCACAATCGATGACGAAGTGAATGCAAGAATCTCCAAGGCCAGTGCGGCCTTTGGCAGACTGTACAAGAATGTATGGGACAGAACTGGAATAAGCCTGCAAACAAAGCTAAAAGTCTACAAAGCAGTTGTATTATCCACACTGCTATATGCTTGTGAAACCTGGACTGTTTATCAGCGACACGCTAGGAAATTAAACCACTTCCACACAGTCTGCCTAAGGAAGCTACTGAAGATTAAATGGCAAGACAAGATTCCAGACACCGAAGTCCTAGAAAGAGCATCCATGCCCAGTATCCACACTATACTGATGAAGAATCAGATTCGTTGGGCTGGTCACTTGACTCGCATGCCAGATCTCAGGCTCCCTAAACGA
Source organism: Cepaea hortensis (assembly GCA_963921405.1). NCBI lineage: Eukaryota > Metazoa > Mollusca > Gastropoda > Stylommatophora > Helicidae > Cepaea > Cepaea hortensis. Next base: position 38,781,225 of record OY992879.1, read on the forward strand.
ATTTTTTTACAGCGAACTGCGTTGTGGTAAACGCTCCCAAGGTGGCCAGAGGAAACGTTTTAAAGACACTCTGAAAATTTCACTGAATGCTTTTGGAATTCATCATGACACCTGGGAGGCTGCAGCCAGAGACCGAAATTCGTGGCGTGCATCATTGCGCAAAGGTGCAGTCATGTGTGAGGCAACCAGGACTGCAAGAGCTGTGAAGAAAAGGCAGGACAGAAAAACCACTGCAGGAAATCCTCATCCAGAGACGTCAAGCATTCTTTGCCCACATTGTCAAAGAACATTTCGAGCCAAAATAGGCCTTATCAGCCATCTTAGAACCCACGGCTCCATACCTTTAACCCCACTGGATGAAATGAATGGTCATCATCATTCTTGATGGACAAATAACAATGACAACATGTGTGTTGTGTACGTGTGTATGTGTGCATATGGGTATGTGTGAGTGTGTATGTGTGTATGTGTGTACGTGTGTTTGTGTTTATGTGTGTGTTTGTGTGTATATGTGTGTGTATGTGTGTGTTTGTGAGGGGAAACACTGGTTCCCTAGCTGAATCCTGCTGTGAGTACGTGAACTGCTAGCACCGATACATCTGTGTAGGCGTGAGCTCACGGAGGAGTGGACGACCAAGCTCACCTGTCCACAGGGCATGATGGAAGCTGGAATCGAACCCTTGCCCAACATCGCCCATGCCATTGTCAGCGTAACATACTAACCGTCACACCAACGCACCAGCTAGGTATGGATGTGTCTAACCACGCGCGAGCGTGTGAGTGAGTGCATGTTTGCGTGCTTGTGTAAGTGATCCATAATTACATTGGGATCCTGGTATCTCTTGCCCCACATTAATTAATATGGAAAAGTGCGGTTGACAATGAACACCCTGAATGATGGACCAGAAGTCCACACATACGCAATCACGCACCTATCACTGGCTGTTTTCCGAATGATGACATCCATTTTTGATGAGCACCGACTTACTGTACAATCCGGGACTGATCAGTGGCAGAATAATTGAAAGGGACCGGCGGTTGAATATAGCACTTATAGATCCGCCAGAGACGTCAAGTAGCGCTCGCTCTTAAACTTCCGCTCTCTGATGGTGAGGTAGCGGTTCAACCCCTACACCATAATTATTCCGCGTTGACCTCTTGCTCAGAAAGCAATGGTAATCTACTGAATGTAAAATTGCTAGAAAATCAAGCTGGGGTTGATGACGATGTCTTGTAAAGGACATGCACAATTTTAAACATCAGTCAGCAAAGAAACTGACATAGCACTTGGATAAACATAGCACGAAGATGGACGCAGCGAGAATACGGACACATCAAGAAGATGGACGCAGCTCGAAGATGTACGCATCATGAAGATGGACGCAGCACGAAAATGGACTTAGCACGGGGATAGACGCAAAACGAAGAGGGACGCAGCATGAAAATTGACGTAGCACAAAGATGGACGCAGCACGAAAACGGACGTAGCACGAAGATGACACCACACTAAGAAGACACCACACGAAGAAAACACCGGACGAAGATGGACACCGCACGAACATGAACGCAGCACGAAGAAGACACCACACGAAGAAGACACCACACGAAGGATACACCGCATGAAGATGGACGCAGCACGAAGACATTGCACGAAGATGGACACCGGACTAAGAAGTCACCGCACGAAGAAGACACCGCACGAAGAAGACACTGCATGAAGACGACATCGTACTAAGAAGACACCTTAGACATGAACATGGATGAGGCAGGGAGAACTAGCGAGAAATAGAGAACCGTTTAGGAAGGGGGCGGGGGTGTTTTGAGAGCGACGTTCTGCAAAATACCTTCTGCTACATGATGATAAGATTGGTTTAACATGTGACCCAACACCATGTACCCACAACATGTGACCCAACACCATGTACCCACAACATGTGACCCAACACCATGTACCCACAACGTGACATGTGACCCAACACCATGTACCCACAACATGTGACCCAACACCATGTACCCACAAAATGTGAAAAACAGGTCCTCACATTGGTATTTTGTAACTTGTAACTTCTAAGATGAACAACGACTGTGGGCACATGCACTCAATTATAAACCGCAAAAACAACAATATAAAGAACAGCAGATCAAAGGCAGAAACTGTCATTTGATGACTAAGACAATGACATTCAAAACACCAATATATAATAAATACAATACACTACAATACAATAATCGTCATGTAATACCACCGGCTACGATACTTGTTCTTCGCCCATATCCCCCATTGTTGGTGTTTGTCCATCAAGTATGATGCTGACTAGTCATTCGTCCAGTGAGGCTTAAGAGTTTTGAGCCTCGAGGTCTAAGATGGCTGGCAAAGCCTATTTTGGCTCGAAATGTTCTTTGACAATCTCCAGTTAAGGAACAGACCCACAACAAACTCATTCCACGCCGTCTATTCTTTAGCTATCCCATGCTGCACCACTCATGTTGTCCGGCTATTATTTATTTCTGTCTCTGCTTCTTTACTTCGCGTGTTTTAGGTCTTCCCCTGTTTCTTTTGCCCTATTGATTCGAGACAAAGGCCCTTCTATTATCAGGTTTTCTCAATATAGTTTAAATCCAACGTCAGGGTCTTTTCTTCACTTCTTAATTAATTTGTATTTGTGTAGTTTTCTACGTGAGCTCCACAATGGTGATTCTGTCATACATATTTAGCCCAACTAATTAGCTCAGGTACACATTAATGAATGTTTATATTTTGCTAGTGATTATTTTAGCCGGGCTCCATATTTCTGATCGATATATTGATTTAACAGTGGAGTTAAATATTCGGTTTAATTTAGTAAGACTAATTTATTTGTTCTATGAAGGTTCTTGTTGCCTTTTGTTTTCTTATTTTAATACCTCTAATTATTCTTCATCTTCTCTCTCTCTCTCTCTCTCTCTCTCTCTCTCTCTCTCTCCCTCTCTCTCTCTCCCCCCCTCTCTCTCTCCCTCTCTCTCTCCCTCTCTCTCTCACTATCTCTCTCTCCCTCTCTCCCTCTCTCTCTCCCCCTCTCTCTCTCTCTCACTCTCTCCCTCTCTCTCCCTCTCTCTCCCTCTCTCTCTCCCTCTCTCTCCCTCTCACTCTCTCCCTCTCTCCCTCTCTCTCTCCCTTCCTCCCTCTCTCCCTCTCTCTCCCTCTCTCTCTCTCCCTCCCTCTCTCTCTCCTCTCTCTCCCTCTCTCTCCCCCTATCTCTCTCCCTCTCTCACCCTCTCTCTCCCTCTCTTTCCCTCTCTCTCCCCCTCTCTCTCTCCCTCTCTCTCTCCCCCTCTCTCTCCCCCCTCTCTCTCTCGCTCTCATTCTCTCTCTCTCTCCCTCTCTCTCTCCCTCTCTCTCTCTCCCTCTCTCCCTCTCTCTCTCCCTCTCTCCCTCTCTCTCTCCCTCTCACTCTCTCCCTCTCTCCCTCTCTCTCTCCCTCCCTCTCTCCCTCTCTCTCCCTCTCTCCCTCTCCCTCTCTCTCCCTCTCTCTCTCCCTATCTCTCCCTCTCTCTCTCCCTCTCTCTCCCTCTCTCTCTCTCCCCCCTCTCTCTCTCTCTCTCTCTCTCTCTCTCTGTGTATCTTTATGCACGCACGTTGAGGGACCTGGAGCACCTATGGAGATATTCGTGTACATTGAAAGTGATCCTTGACCAAAACTGAAACACAAGCAAGACATCTGCTAAAATATGCTGACAAGAAAACTGAACGACAGTCGTGCAAGAGGACAAGAAAGGTAGACACAGGAAGGTAATATGAGAAGATGGAATGGAAAGTGGATTGTAGTCTGAACCATAATTGATGATAAACAGAAACATCTCAAATGTATTATATCCGACTTTCGAAGTGAAGATGCCACCTGATTAGCTATGAATGCTAATCAAGTACTTCTGGTATATTTTCCTTTGACTCTCATACCGACAAGAAGTCTTCCATTTCCGTTCATTTGCGGACTCTTATTTGGATCACTTTTTGGGCATGTTATGAGAAGAAATAAATTGGAGAACTTAGTGACAACTGGCAAGATCGAAGGGAAGAAAACAATGGGAAGACAGAGAAGTAAAGACCCAGATGGCTTGGCCACGTGGCATAGTCGAGACAAGAACACTGAGCTGATCCATGACTCTGGTGATCGAGTGAAATGGCGAATCATGACCGCCCACGCTTATCGGCATGGCGCATGATGGATGGATGGATTTGGATCATACAAACCTAACTTCCAAACCCCATCTGATCTCATGAGAAGGTATCGTGAAAATTTAGCGTGCGCAAGCCTGGCCTGCTAACTAGTACACCAAAAGTTAAGACGAAGAGCACCAAAAAGAAAACACAACATAGTTCTGTTATATTGATTTGTTGCCGTTACTCGTTAGAGTGTTTGTGCACGTTAAAAGCTGGTGACGTTTGTAAGGTCTGTTCTCGTGATTATAAATAGCTTGTTGTTCTTTCTGGAAGAAATCCTGCATGACGAATAACTTGGCATTTAGCATCGACATGCTGGAGAAGATAACCTGCTGTTAGCTCACCGCGGATTCAGGCTGTTCATTGTTGAACGACTTGATCAGCTGGGCACTGGTGTTTCAGTTTCATCCTGGTAGATGTAGGTCAGCATGGCCAAACGGATAAGAACGCTAGCTCTTAAACTTCCGGTGTTCTGGTACTAAGGTAGCGGGTTCAACCTCCTATAAGGGTCAGTTGGACTAAAATGTTGACTTCTCGTCCTTGACTTGGAGACGTAAATTACAAGTGCTTCAGAAGTCGGGGTTTGTTCATCTGATGGCGAGAGACACTGGCTATAGGGAAAGCTAATCCACACGGAAAACAATCAGTCCCGTGCACTAGAAGTAGTAGCACGTGTATCGACTACGCTTGAGTTCAAAGCGAGCAACAACACAAATAAAGTCTTGGTAGGTAATCAGCAGAGCCCTCCACGTAATGTGTGCAAGACGTGGGTGCATATTCTCTACCATCAACTGGAAATTACCGGGATTCTCTTACAAACTCGCATCGTGCAAAAGCGTGTGATCCCAAGAAGGCTTGAGAACAGTTAAGAAGTTGAATAACGAAGACACAAACAATAGATTGCACGATTTATTGCCTGGCATATTTCGCTGCATCTCGTCAGGTACATACTGCAGAAATCACACAACTTACGTGAAATTAACTAGATAAATCCTTCAAGTTGAAATATACACAATTTCGCACAGTAATGTCGATTGTCTACCACGGTAATTTTAAGCTGACTACCGTGGTAGACAATCGACATTACTGTGCGAAATTGTGTATATTTCAACTTGAAGGATTTATCTAGTTAATTTCACGTAAGTTGTGTGATTTCTGCAGTTAAGAAGATGTCCGATCCAGCCCACACGTCTGTTTGTCGGGATACACAGCGGCAAAATCAAGAGAGATATTAAGTATGATACCGACAGGCAAGATCCGCTCTGCATCGTTGCAGGACAAGGTACCAGCAAAGGCTGCACTGGACAATAAATAACAATGCTGTAGTCGTTATGAAGAGAATTCTACATCAGTAATCTTCATGAAGAAAAGTGTATATAAATAATCGTTATGAAGGAAACTGTACATCAGTAATCGTTGTGACGGAAATTGCACATCAGTAATTGTTATGAAGAAAAGTGTACAGCAGTAATCGTTATGAAGATAATTTAATATAAGTAATAGCTATGAAGATAATTTAGCATGAGTAACCACTATGAAGAAAACTGTACTTCAGAAATCGTTATAAACACAGTTGTACATCAGTAACTGTTATGAAGATAATTGCACATCGGTAATCGTTATGAAGAAATTTGTATATAAGTAATCGTTATGAAGATAATTAAACATAAGTAATTGTTATGAAAACAATTAAAAATAAGTAATCGTTATGAAGAAAATTGTATATCAGTCGCTTAAAAAGTCGACTGATGTACAATTTTCTTCATAAAGATTACTTATGTTTAGTTTAATTCAGTAATTATAGGGAGTTTTATAGGGAGAATTATAGGGAAATAGGGAGTATTTGTGGCGAAGTGGTCAAGCCGTTTGACTCGTGCTCCGAAGGTTGTGGGTTCGATTCCGGGCCGCGTCCTTCGGTTTACGAGTTAAGTGTTTCGGAGACTCCTGTGGGTCGTCGCTAAAAGCTACGGAGTTCGTGCTTTGTGCGACGCTTGACGCTTTCCGTGCTGCGGAAAGAGACCGAGCCATATGGGATAAAACCCGGTGCAATGAAGTCGACCCTGTCAACTTTTAAGCGACTTTTTTAAATTCAGTAATTGTTATGAAGGCAATTGTAATCAGAAATGGTTACGAAGGCAATGGAGCATCAACAATCATTATGAAGACAATGGTACATCACTAATCGTTATAATCGAGATTATACATCAGAAACCAGGATGAAACACACTGCAGATGAAAAACTAACGGATCAGATTGCGGCAGGGATGCATTTTGTAGCCTTTATTATTCTTACTGACTATAAACTAGATTGTAAAGACGACAACCCCTACGACAAGAAATTGATTTCTATGGCATTAATGATCTGGACTTCACTGATGACAATGCTCCCTTGTCATCATCATCATGCGATCTGACAACTTGCGTACACGTTCATATCACTCCATAGATCTAGGCCCTCGGTGTTCTGGGCCAGCTCTGTTGATTTTATTCCTCTGTGCCACCTCCTCAGTCCACCCAGCAGCTTTTTGCTTCTTCTCACACTCATCTGTTCAGTCGTCGCGGTGTATTTCAGCGCAAAAATCTTCTCATTATATGACCAAACAACCCTGTTCATCTCTGTCTTATATAATGTTCTACAAGGGGTTTATCAAGTCTCACTACACTGTATGTAGAACAATTTTGAAAAGTGAAGTTCATAATGTCATCACGAAATGTGCTAAACAATTCACTAAATTAGCTACAGTAGGCACTGCTATGGTCTAACACTGTTATGAGGGAGCTGGAAAGTACCAATGGAGTATTCATTATAACTTATTCAACAACATTCTAACCATAATTTAATGAGAAGGTTATTTATCGCGAAATCTTGCTATAAATCTGTGAACAACCATCTGTGTGTATCGGTCGCCATTTCGAAACACTTGTTCAACCAAAACAATGCTTTCTTCCGTTGATAACACCATTCTGTTCGGAGTACTTCACGATGGACTGTGGAGAAAATTTTTTGATGACGTGTATTTCAGTTTTCAAAACTGTTCTACATACAAAGTGTAGTGAGACTCTACAAACACGCTGTACTGTCATTAGTCTCTTCCAGGCAATCGTTGTTAGTTTCTCTGGTAGTCTAAAGTAGTCACAGCATTACTCACAGGAACAACACTTCTATTGCTCCCAAACTCTTCCTAATTTTTCATGCATGTTCCATGATTGATTGTTATAAAGCAAAACACTTTCTACTCTAATAGTTCTGCAGTCCCTCCTGTTACACAGACACAGACACAGACACACACACAGACACACACACACACACACACACACACACGCACGCACGCACACACATACGCGCGCGCTCGTGCATTCAGATGAAAGATAAACTAGACACGAGATGGTCTACCACAACAGTAAGGTCTAAAAATACACGAACATGAGTTTGGTTACGATTTGAAGCTAATCAATTCGCAATAGGGACAATCAAGATTTCCGCCTTTCGACTTCTGCTGGGAGAGATCAACCACATATGGACTTGTCTCGACTGCAGTAACATTGACTCTTGATCATCATCATCATAATTAATCAATTATTCCTCATGCAACATATAAGCCAGGATTTCATTGCATCCCCGATAGATACAACCCTCCTGTCTTGGAACCGGCATCACGTGATTCACAAAGTCACCAACTCTGCATTAAGCGAGAATCTCAGAAGTATGGCTATAATATGATTAAAAGGTTCGAGGCTCGACTTCATGGCACCGGGTTTTATCTCATATAGTTCGGCCTCTTTCCACAGGGTGACCGAACAAAAGCGTCACACAAAGCACGAACTGCGTAGCTCTAGCGACAACCTCCAAGATTCACCGAGAAAATTGCACTCGTGAACCAAGCGATTGGCCCGGATTCGAACCCAATACTTTCGAAGCGCGAGGCAGGAGACGAAACCACTTCGCCACGTAGAATCTTTAAATTTATTATGTCAGTTGCATATCATTTACAGCACGCCGCAGTCAACCCCATCATTTATTGCTGTTCCGGTCGCTTGGCAAGTGAACGTTCAGTTGTTTGCCATTGTTTTCTGTACGACCGGCACCCATTCCATTTCGTAAGAAACCAAGGCAAGACCGTCTGCTGCCAAATTCCTTGCAGCTGTGTGTCGAACGCGGGTATGCGGGATTACGAACTGGGTCCGTAACACCTTCACCACGGAGCAGGCCCTTAAATTTATAAAGGGGCACAAACAGTATGAAATGCCCCAGATACCGAGACCGCTGCCTGGCACAGGACAGACCGGCGACTTCTGGCGTGTGATCTCACGAATAACCCAGTCTCTCCATCCTGCCGTGATCTAACATGACGTCACCATCCAAGAAAGAAGATTTCAGGTAAGTGCAGGTAGGTTCCTGTGACCCGAGACTGGTTGGCGCATTGGTGTAAACAACTTCAGGTGTGCCGAAACAACCCAGCACTGGAGCTGACTGTACTTAGACCTGACTTTTTCTTTCTAGCCTCTAAGGTCAAGGTGTAAAGTGTAAGGTCAGAAGATGAATTGTCTGATGGGAAACTAGTGCTGAACAGAGTATAGATTCCCACCAGCGCAAGGTTAGCAAGAGAACAGGCAGACGTGTACAGTCGTTAGGCCATCGTTTAGTGTATGACTTGTTGTTTATATAGTAGCAGGCAGTTGTGTTATAACGCAATAACAATATTTCGTCGTTGTATAAGTCCATGGCAGATACAAGAATTCGTTTAAGACGCTTAATCATCCCATAGCAATTAATAAGTTAATTCGGGATGGCGAGGTCGGAGTGGGGTGATGGGTGGGACGGTGGGTCTTGTCTTTACTTCTTTAATTCACTGGTATTTGTTTAGTTCTCAGCTGCACATTGATGAACCTGTCATGATATTTTTGTTCAACTATTTTTGCGCAGGCACAAATTAATGCATGTTTGTACTTTGTTAGTGATTACTTTAGCCGCTCTCAGTGTTTCTGATCGATATACTGATTTAACATCGGAGTTGAATTTTCATATTCGGTTAAAAGGTTAATTTCTTTAGATGTCCACACATTTCCTAGTGCAATGAAAGCTTATGTTGCCTTTTTTGTTCTTATTTCAATATCTCTAAATCGTCTCCCCCTTCTCTCCCTCTTTCCCTCACTATCTCTGTCGCGATGTCGTTTTTCCTATCCCTCTCCTTCTCCCTCTCTTTCTCCGTGTCCCTTTCTCACACTGTCTCTCTCCATCTCTCTCCGTCTCTCTCTCCCTCTGTCCGTCTCTGTCCGTCTCTCTCTCCCTCTGTCCGTCTCTCTCCATCTCCCTCTCCCCTCTCTCAGTGTGTGTGTGTGTCACTTCGAAGTGTGCGAAATTGTACGTTAACCTTTGTTTTAACTCATTACGGCTCTGTTGTCGACTCCGCCGGATGAAATAGTCACTGGAGAATTGCCAAAGAAAAACTGAGAGGAAGGGAATTGGCCCCCAACCTCTTTATGCCAAATTATCATGTCATTTGCAGGACGTTGTGATAAAAGAAATACAAGAAGATACAAGAAGATATTAAGTGTGGGTAGCAAAGGCAGACAGAAGAATACAATTGAACCGCTGCACAATTAGTCTTTATCTAACAAAAGAAAAAAAGTCAAGTAGTAGTTTCTTGCCTGTAATGTGATAGCGCCATCATATTGTGTAGACCTAGAGCAAGGAGGAGGAGGTGGTCAGTCTTTCCCTCACTGTGACCAGCCCAGGTGTTGAACTCAGGTCCGACCGTACCGATGACATTACTATCGCAGTTCGCTATCCACTTCTCTAGCGCTGTCGTTGATTAGTGACTATACAAGCGAGATATTGTCATGAAACATAGTAGATAGCAGACAGGGCTGGGGGATCGTGGTCGCCCTTGTCTGCTACAAGGCATGTCACTGACGACGGAGGTTGGGGGAGGGAAGTGAGGTAGTCTATAGTGAGGGAAAGCGAGAGGGATGGATGCTAGAGAATATGTTGGAGAGAGAGAGAGAGAGAGAGAGAGAGAGAGAGAGAGAGAGAGAGAGAGAGAGAGAGAGAGAGAGAGAGAGAGAGAGAGAATGCGACAGACAGACAGGCAGACAAACAGACAGACAGGCAGACAGACAGGCAGGCAGGCAGGCAGGCAGGCAGGCAGACAAGAAATATGTGCATGATATGAAGTAGTTAAAGTAGTGGTTTTTACGCTGATATCGGAGAGAGAGCGTGTATGTGTACACAGAAAGAGAAAGACAGAGAAGACGTGAAACAGAGATACAAAGAGACAGAGAGAGAGGGGGGGGGGGAGGCAGAGAGACAGAGAGGGACAAAGAGAGACATATAGAGAGACACAGAGACACAGATGGGTGGGCAATCTACAAGTATGTGTGAAATGAAGTGGATGTCACGCTGAAATCGATGATCACGTGAAAGGTAACAGACGGAAGGAACATTGCAATATTGACCGGCCTAGCCCATATTGTCATAAACAAAGCCCAATCCGCGCTGCATCATATGACATATTGTATGGGCAATCAGGAGTCACGAGCAAGGGCCAACCAATGTACCACTTTTACGTGCACGGTGCAGAAAGTGAGTTCAGACCAATCATTTCAGAATCAATCATTAAAACAGTCAATATCTCATCTCTCTCATCTCTTCCTCCCTCTCTCTCACTCACTCTCACTCTCTCTGATTCTCTCTCACTCACTCACTCACTCACTCACTCACTCACTCACTCACACACACACACACCAAACGAGAAGTACAATCTGTAAGTTTTACTAGAACACAATCAAATGTAACAAAATGGACGTTGCAGCCAAAACCTTGGCCAGCACGCAAACCACAAACACACACCAACACACCTACATGAATATGGCTCTGTGTGGTGAGACATGAGTATGGCGCTGTGTGGTGAGACATGAGTATGGCTCTGTGTGGTTAGACATGAGTATGTCTCTGTGTGGTGAGACATGAGTATGTCTCTGTGTGGTGAGACATGCGTATGGCTCTGTGTAGTGAGACATGAGTATGTCTCTGTGTGGTGAGACATGAGTATGTCTCTGTGTGGTGAGACATGATTATGTCTCTGTGTGGTGAGACTTGAGTATGTCTCTGTGTGGTGAGACATGAGTATGTCTCTGTGTGGTGAGGCATGAGTATGTCTCTGTGTGATGAGACATGAGTATGTCTTTGTGTGGTGAGACATGAGTAGTCTCTGTGTGGTGAGACATGAGTATGTCTCTGTGTGGTGAGACATGAGTATGTCTCTGTGTGGTGAGACATGAGTATGGCTCTGTGTGGTGAGACTATGGCTCTGTGTGGTGAGACTATGGCTCAGCGTGGTGAGACTATGGCTCTCTGTGGTGAGACATGAGTATGGCTCTATGTGGTGAGACATGAGTATGGCTCTGTGTGGTGAGACATGAATATGGCTCTGCGTGGTGAGACATAAGCATGGCTCTGCGTGGTGAGTCACGAGTATGGCTCACTATGCCATACTACCAATGTATTAACTTTCTCATGTCATCAAGATGAGACATGAGAAAGGTAATACAATGAAACTGTTCCGGGAAGATTAACCTGGTCAACAAATGCCTGCATAGGTCGGGTGTGTCGGCCGAAATTAGCAAATATCACAGCTCTGCTGTAAACAGGCACAAGGCAATTACGTCCAAAACAACATTCGGATGAACACAGAAGAAGAATCTGGTGGAGCTTCGAAGATGCCGTGAAAAAGCAATAAGTGATTCCACGAACAAGAGATGTTAGAATCGGTAAGGTGTGCTAGAATACAGTCACCTGTGATACAATGGGCGTTGAGGCTAAAGCTTTCTTCAGCACACAAACACGCGTACACTAAAACCTGGGGAATTATGAAACTGCGTTCCTAACCCCTTGGCCACAGACGCCGGCCACGTTTGAATAAATAGAGAAAATTGAGACGTTGGCTGGGGAAGGGGGGGGGGGGTGAAGGAGTTGCGAACACATATCGCGTTTGCAACACAGTTGCGAGAGATTTGGAAGCAGACCGCCATGCACTGATTTTCATATAGTGGTATGAGTTCCGGTCGTTCAGAAAGCAACGGCAAACTACTGAACATAAACTTGCCAAGAAATCACTGACTACACTAAAGAATTTAACAAGGTGAAACATAAAAACATAATTAGAATGGTGGAGAGTTTCAACGCTCACGGTAAAGATCTGATAATATTGAGTGGCACCTTACAGTCTTGACAGACCAAAGTATGTGAGTTGGAATTTGGCCAAAATTCCATCACAATGCCTGGGCAGAGCTTCAGAGAACATGTGGTGCCAAAACGACACGTTCCCTCTCTCGGCCTTGCCTTGTTTCATCCAGAGGCATGAGCAACCAATACGTCTGGAACAAGGTAGGCTGCCGACGCTGGCGGCTCAGCTTCAAACCTCCGAGACCTCGCTTCCACGAGCAGGAGACGAGCGATGGCCAGATCCTAGACCCTTGGGATTTGACTTAGAGGCCAATTCCCGCAGGTAAGGGTCGTATACGTGCCCGGACCACTGGGCGCGTACACCTGTCAAACACAAGTGTCTGGACCTTGTAAGCTTGTACTACCGTTAGACTCCCCGCCTGACTCGTGCGGCTTCCTGATAATATTAAGAAAAGAATATTGATAATATAAGGCAGCCATAAGATTTGACAACCATATGGGCATTCTTTACCACATTAAAAAAAGAAAGGTATTAGACAGGGTAATGTGCTATCACCCGATCTGCTCAAAATGTGCAGCGAAATAGTAATGAGATCCAAACAGGACATGCCTGGAAATCAACTTGTGAGCATAATGTAAACAACCTGCGTTATCCTTGCGACATGCTTTGGTCGCTGAAAATAACACAGCTGCAAGGAATGAAGAAAAAGTTGCAACAGAAAGTGAAAAGAGAGACAGAAGAAGAAGCTGTAACCGCATTGAAGCTTACAAAAATGTCTCTGCAGTATTGGATTCTTTTTTTTTTCTCTTTTAAACATGCCATGTTTGCTTCGTATTATTTCCATAATTTCATTTATAATTTTCAGCTTTTCCAAAACAACCATGTTTGTGTTTGTGTCCATGTATTATTGTATCGTTTTATATATGCACACACTAACACGCACACCCAGGCCGGCAAACACACATTATAAGTACAGGGCCTGTCCACACATCTTGGTGGAATTTGGTATATGTTGCTAGCGCCATATTGTACAGAACTGTCTGCTCACGATAGATCACGTGGTTAACAGCACACACGCTGTCTTTACTGTCCAGGACAAATCTAGGACCCAATTTGGGATAAATCGACCTTATGGCCGATGTCAATTACACAAAAATACACCTTGAAGTGGATTCGACCACATGAGCCCGGGTCGGAAGATAATCATGCTATCCATTGAACTAGCGCTGCTCTCTCACCCCCCCCCCCCCCCCCTCACACACACACACACACACAAGCGGGTCTTTATCTCAATGTTCCAGCTGTGTGTTCGTTGTTGAGGGGAGGTGTCCGAAAGCTTGGCTTTCAATTGGTTCTATTGATCGATTACATGTGTGAGCTGCTAGATGTGTCACTAAGGAGGGTATTGTCAAGTTCGATGACTCAAGGTGATACCTTTATCTGTCTGTAGGTCGGTCGGTCGCTGGCGGTCGATATGTCGGTATGTCTAAATTATGTCTATCTGTTCGTCCGTCTGTCAGCCTGCCTGCCTGCCTGCCCGCCATAATGCTTGTGTATGTCTATTTCGCTGCTGCTGCTGCTGCTGCTGCTGCTGCTGCTGCTGCTGCTGCTGCTGCTGCTGCTGCTGCTGCTGCTGCTGCTGCTGCTGCTGCTGCTGCTGCTGCTGCTGCTGCTGCTGCTGCTGCTGCTGCTGCTGCTGCTGCTGCTGCTGCTGCTGCTGCTGCTGCTGCTGCTGCTGCTGCTGCTGCTGCTGCTGCTGCTGCTGCTGCTGCTGCTGCTGCTGCTGCTGCTGCTGCTGCTGCTGCTGCTGCTGCTGCTGCTGCTGCTGCTGCTGCTGCTGCTGCTGCTGCTGCTGCTGCTGCTGCTGCTGCTGCTGCTGCTGCTGCTGCTGCTGCTGCTGCTGCTGCTGCTGCTGCTGCTGCTGCTGCTGCTGCTGCTGCTGCTGCTGCTGCTGCTGCTGCTGCTGCTGCTGCTGCTGCTGCTGCTGCTGCTGCTGCTGCTGCTGCTGCTGCTGCTGCTGCTGCTGCTGCTGCTGCTGCTGCTGCTGCTGCTGCTGCTGCTGCTGCTGCTGCTGCTGCTGCTGCTGCTGCTGCTGCTGCTGCTGCTGCTGCTGCTGCTGCTGCTGCTGCTGCTGCTGCTGCTGCTGCTGCTGCTGCTGCTGCTGCTGCTGCTGCTGCTGCTGCTGCTGCTGCTGCTGCTGCTGCTGCTGCTGCTGCTGCTGCTGCTGCTGCTGCTGCTGCTGCTGCTGCTGCTGCTGCTGCTGCTGCTGCTGCTGCTGCTGCTGCTGCTGCTGCTGCTGCTGCTGCTGCTGCTGCTGCTGCTGCTGCTGCTGCTGCTGCTGCTGCTGCTGCTGCTGCTGCTGCTGCTGCTGCTGCTGCTGCTGCTGCTGCTGCTGCTGCTGCTGCTGCTGCTGCTGCTGCTGCTGCTGCTGCTGCTGCTGCTGCTGCTGCTGCTGCTGCTGCTGCTGCTGCTGCTGCTGCTGCTGCTGCTGCTGCTGCTGCTGCTGCTGCTGCTGCTGCTGCTGCTGCTGCTGCTGCTGCTGCTGCTGCTGCTGCTGCTGCTGCTGCTGCTGCTGCTGCTGCTGCTGCTGCTGCTGCTGCTGCTGCTGCTGCTGCTGCTGCTGCTGCTGCTGCTGCTGCTGCTGCTGCTGCTGCTGCTGCTGCTGCTGCTGCTGCTGCTGCTGCTGCTGCTGCTGCTGCTGCTGCTGCTGCTGCTGCTGCTGCTGCTGCTGCTGCTGCTGCTGCTGCTGCTGCTGCTGCTGCTGCTGCTGCTGCTGCTGCTGCTGCTGCTGCTGCTGCTGCTGCTGCTGCTGCTGCTGCTGCTGCTGCTGCTGCTGCTGCTGCTGCTGCTGCTGCTGCTGCTGCTGCTGCTGCTGCTGCTGCTGCTGCTGCTGCTGCTGCTGCTGCTGCTGCTGCTGCTGCTGCTGCTGCTGCTGCTGCTGCTGCTGCTGCTGCTGCTGCTGCTGCTGCTGCTGCTGCTGCTGCTGCTGCTGCTGCTGCTGCTGCTGCTGCTGCTGCTGCTGCTGCTGCTGCTGCTGCTGCTGCTGCTGCTGCTGCTGCTGCTGCTGCTGCTGCTGCTGCTGCTGCTGCTGCTGCTGCTGCTGCTGCTGCTGCTGCTGCTGCTGCTGCTGCTGCTGCTGCTGCTGCTGCTGCTGCTGCTGCTGCTGCTGCTGCTGCTGCTGCTGCTGCTGCTGCTGCTGCTGCTGCTGCTGCTGCTGCTGCTGCTGCTGCTGCTGCTGCTGCTGCTGCTGCTGCTGCTGCTGCTGCTGCTGCTGCTGCTGCTGCTGCTGCTGCTGCTGCTGCTGCTGCTGCTGCTGCTGCTGCTGCTGCTGCTGCTGCTGCTGCTGCTGCTGCTGCTGCTGCTGCTGCTGCTGCTGCTGCTGCTGCTGCTGCTGCTGCTGCTGCTGCTGCTGCTGCTGCTGCTGCTGCTGCTGCTGCTGCTGCTGCTGCTGCTGCTGCTGCTGCTGCTGCTGCTGCTGCTGCTGCTGCTGCTGCTGCTGCTGCTGCTGCTGCTGCTGCTGCTGCTGCTGCTGCTGCTGCTGCTGCTGCTGCTGCTGCTGCTGCTGCTAATGGGCAATGAATGTGTTTCGCAATGCCTCGACATACCAAGTCGAGGATTTGAAATCAGCCTCAGCCGATCTGGAAGTTGACCGCCAGTATGGACGTCGGTCGTTCAGAAAGCAATGACAAAGTTTCTACCCCCCCCCCCTCTCCCCACATATCCTTTACAGGACACAGCAGCCAACACCAGCATTTTCCAGTTGCTGTTGATGTCTTGGCAAGTTTTACGTTCAGTAGTTTGCCATTGCTTTATGAACGACCGGCTCACATACCCTCCCTAAGTAACCAACGCGACGCGATCCGCTGCCAAATCTCGCACAGCTGTGTTTCGTACGAGAGTATACGGGATTACGAACAACATGTCTTTAACGCCTCCGCCAGGGAGCGCGGCTAATGGCATACTACTAAAAGTAAAACCTGCCTAGAAAATTACAAAAAACCAAAAATGCTGGGGATAATTGTGAGGTCCTATAAAACACATGCAACTAACTTATTATTATTATTACTACTACTACTACTACTACTACTACTACTACTACTACTACTACTACTACTACTACTACTACTACTACTACTACTACTACTACTACTACTACTACTACTACTACTACTACTACTACTACAACAACTACTACTACTGCTAAACATTAATCTTATAAGAGATCTGCAAATGAAAGCCTCTATGAGAGGTAAGGAATAAGGACTGAATATTAGCCGGGCCCTGTGAAAATTAACAAAGTATTCACGTAAGAGCCGCCACTTTTAGAGATAGCAAGATTTTCGTGTCAGTGCCAATGACGACACTACAAAAGCAATGTTTGTGTGTACTGTATGTGTCAGCATGTGTGTGTGTGTGTGTGTGTGTGTGTGTGTGTGTGTGTGTGTGTGTGTGCGTGTTTACATTTATGTTACACAGTGATCTTATAACATGGACGTTACTTATTTTAATCACAAATAATCACATCTGTATTTAATCAAAGGGAAACAACCAGTAAAAATTGCCGCTAACCATGACACGGCGATACAGGTAATTAATTTAAAGGTATTGCTCAGCAATCAAGGAGAAGGTGTATTGATCACGGTGCACACTAGCCAACAGACTACAAGAAAGTTCTTCTTCCACTTCCTTTTCTTAGTCCCATATTTTTATGGCTTTGTTGGGACTAATTATAACAGAGCTATAATGTACTAGTCGCACTCAGCTGCAGAGACCAAGAGGTAGGTCGAAAAACGAAAAGGAAGAACCGGCTTCCTACTAGAGTGCCGCCCCGTGAAAGAGGCACGAAGAAGGAACATGGCGACGGAGACGAATGCAGGCGATAGAGGCCGTGGCTGGGGATGAAGCAGGCTCCCCACGACCACAGGTGCTAAGGGGCAAGCACAACAACAAGGACAACGAAATCGACCAAAAGTCTCGCGCGGTAGGGGAAAGACTCCCGGGGTCATGACCCGGACGGGCCCGCCCCTAGAGAATGTCAAGACGGTAAATGGTCCGAAACATTCGGGGAAGGAGAACTACTTCTGACGACCAGAAACTCCTGCCGTGTTTTGCTCCACGGCGGAGTTTCTACCACTACTTGTGTCTGTCTGGAATGTAGATATACACAATCTCTAATGTAGATTTACAGAATCTAGAATGTAGATATACAGAATATAGAACAGTAGTTCTCAATCCTTTTTTGGCCCATGCACCCCTTCACCATATTTTCAGAAAATCACCCCCCCCCCCACCTCCTTTAGTATTTCCTAGCTATAAATCCCCCCCCCCTTTTTTTTTTACACATTATACGTAATAATGGAAGCTAAATTTAATAACACATACTAGAACAAGTCTAGACGTCTAGATAAAACGTGATTTGCGGGTCTGCTTACGTCAAAAATGAATATCAGAAAGGCGAGGAGTACAGAACCGTACAATATGGATGGAAAATCAATATCAAGTAATCAGTTATTGTATTAACGCAATCTTGAAATAATCGTGAAAATCTAGAATGCAGATATGCAGAGAATCCCCCCCCCCCCCCCCCAAGGAAACCCTAACATTCTCCCTTGGGGGAGGAAAGAATTCCCCACCGGTTGAGAACCACTGATTTAGAATGTAGATATACAGAATCTAGGATGTAGATATACAGAATCTAGAATGTAGATATACAAAATCTAGGATGTAGATATACAGAATCTAGAATGTAGATATACCGAATCTAGGATGTAGATATACATAATCTAGAATACGGAATCTAGACTGTAGATATACAGAAAATCTAGAATGAAGTTGTGTAAAATATAGACTGTAGATATGCAGAATCTAGACCGTAGACATGCAGAAAATCTAAAATGTAGATATGCAGATAGTCTAGAAATTATATATACATAATCTAGACTGTAGATAAGCAAGATCTAGAATACAGATATGCAGAATCTAGACTGTAGATACGTAGAAAATCTAGAATGTAGGTATGAAGTAGTCAGGAATATCTTTTCTAGTTTTGAGAGGGGACAAAATTTTCTTGCACGTATTAAACAAATACGGCTGGCAACTAGTTTGATAAAACTGCCAGCATCTAAAGAAGAAGAAGGAAGAAGAGGAAGAGGAAGAAGAGGAGGAGGAAGAAGAAGAGGAGGAGGAAAAAGAAGAGGAGGGGAACCAGCAACAATTGCAGCAGCAGTTGCAGCAGCAGAAGAAGAAGAAGAAGAGAAGAAGAAGAGAAGAAGAAGAAGAAGAAGAAGAAGAAGAAGAAGAAGAAGAAGAAGAAGAAGAAGAAGAAGAAGAAGAAGAAGAAGAAGAAGAAGAAAAAGAAGCAAGATGCAGAAGATGAACAAGAAGAATGCTAGAAAAGAACATGCATTTGAGATGACAAAGAAAGTTCCTGTTAAGTCAACATAAACAGCATCTCCAATGATCTCAAAACTAGTGGCACTAAAACAGCTTGGAGATACTTGGGCACTTCCAGAATATTCTACTGCGTGTCTTTAATATGCATAGTCCATATCCTACATTTGCTGTGGTAAAGCTAGAGCTGTTTTATCGTTATAACGAAAAGAGATGAGCGCTCACCATCTAAACTGCTATGAAGCCTGTCAGCATCTAAAGTCTCGCAAGCTGTTAGAGAATAAACGAGACACAGTAATTCCCAATGGTAACGGTGACTGAGCAATATCCGAGTCTTGCACAACCCACACAAGAATATCAGGATTATTTTCAGAATGAGGTCAGCATGGCTGAATGGATAAGAACGCGTGCTCTTAAACATCCGGTGTGCTGATGCCGAGGTAAGGGGTTCAACCCCTACACCGGACACTTGGACTAAAATGTTGACTTCTCGTCCTTGATTGGAGATGGAAAGTACACGTACCTCTGAAATCGGAGTGGGTTCGCCTGATGGCGAGGGACACTGGTAAAAGAGAAAGCTAACCCACATGTAAAATTCAGTCCAGCACTACTAGAAGTAGAATATGTGAACTACGCTTGATTTCAAAGCGAGCGAGCGCAAAAAAAAAAAAAAAAAAAAAAAAAAAAAACGAAAAAAAAACAAACAAATTCGGAATGTATTTATTTCTTATTTACCTCTATATAACCACGTGTCCCAGGTTTACGGGTCTCTTGTTGTTGTTGTTGTTGTTGTTGTTGTTGTTGTTGCTGTATTATTTGTGTGTGTGTGTGTGTGTGTGTGGTTGCATTCGCTGACTTTGAACGCAAGCGTATACAATACACGCGCTACTAATTAATTATAGTTCTCTGCACTGATTTTTCCGTGTGAATTACATTAGCTTTCCATATAACTAGTGTCCCTCGCCATTCAACGAATCCACTCCGACTTCTGAATTACTTGCAATTTACGTCCCCAAGTCAAGGACCAGAAGACAATATTTTAGTTCAAATGACCGGTGTATGGGTTGAACCGTTACCTTGGCATCTGCACACCAGAAGATTAAGAGCGTGCGCCCTTAACCACTCGGTCACGCTGACCTACTTACAGTTCTTTACTTCGTACAGGGTAAGCAACTGTTAACCACGGGGTCTGCTACGCAAGAGCATCACCATCATCACGATTATCACCACCACCACAACGACCACAGCCACCACCATCATCATCATCATCATCATCATCATCATCATCATCATCATCATCATCATCATCATCAACAACAACAATAACACTACAGCAAGGTATATTTCATCAGATTGAGTTAAATTCCTGGTAGCATCTTTACCAATGAGTGTTAATCAATATAATGATATGACTGCATTCAAATTAGTATTGTGTGTGTGTGTGCGTGCGAACGTGCGTGCGTGTGTGTGTGTGTGTGGGGGGGGGGGTACACACGTCTTTGAAATTTTACCTTTTTATGTGAAATATTACACACTGACCTTTTTGTGAAGAGAAAATCGGAAAGTAAAAGTAAGTAAAGATCCAGTTGACACGCCGTAAGGCAAACTGAGCATATGGTGCTAAAAATAATATTGTATATATTATCGGCACTCCGTGGGTGATTTCATCAGAATCACACTGGTCGCCTTTACTCCCCAGTACATTTCTTGGTACACCATTCTGGCTTACGTCGAATTGGGAGCCCATATCAATGTTCACAAGCTTGAATGGGCCTCGAAGCCGGTCAAACTCATGAGCGTCTGGCCACTATGCAACCGCGGTTCCAAACGGGAGAGTAGAGGACATGCTTACATCAAGAAAACATTTCCTGTAGCTGGGACATGAGGTGGCTTTGTGAAGTGTTAGAACTATCACATGTTTGTGGCTATGTGAAGTGTTAGGACCATCATATGTTTGTGGTTGTTTGAAGTGTTAGCACCATCACATGTTTGCGGGCCTGTGTTCATGGCTACACTTCCCCTTGTTACCTGTCCTAACACATAATGAAATACCATACTATCCAGAAGTCATGGAATTCCATATACCTTCTTACAGGCATGCGTGCATGCGTTAAAAATAGTGCATGCAGTAAAAAAACAAGAAAACAAGAATGCAGTCAAGAATGTGGTTCTCAAGTAATTGACAGCACGTGAAGCGGCAATCATAGTCAGGGGTTCCCAAATTGTTGCTGTCTGTGACACTGGTGAGAGAGAGAGAAAGGGAGAGAGGGAGAGAGAGAGAGAGAGAGAGAGAGAGAGAGAGACGGAGTAAAAGGGAGAAAAGAGTAAAAGAGAGACATAAAGAGAGAGAGAGAGAGAGAGAGAGAGAGAGAGAGAGTGAGAGAGAGTGAGAGAGAGAGAGAACGAACGAACGAACTTTATTTTAAAAGGGTAACAAATTGGGTCGCAGGCCCGAGAGAGCGAGAGAGAGAGAGAGAGAGAGATGAGACGGGGTAAAAGGGAGAAAATAGTAATAGAGAGAGAGAGAGAGAGAGAGAGAGAGAGAGAGAGAGAGAGAGAGAGAGAGAGAGAGAGAGAGCACTAAAGACAATCAGAGATTTAAAAACTTCATGTGCGTGTGAGCAATGTGAGATGAAGCTACCGAATAGCATACAGCACTGTGATGTGCCGAAGTGTCTCCAAGCACAAAGCTGTCAGTCAAAGACATACTGTATGGAGATCTCAATAGTCTCAAGGTAACATTCAAGTTAATTATTAGAAATCAAGGAAATAACGCATGAAGAATAAGACGAATGAGGAGGATGAGGAAGAGGTGGAGAAGGAGGAGGAGATGAAGAAGAAGAAGAAGAAGGAGAAGAAGAAGAAGAAGAAGAAGAAGAAGAAGAAGAAGAAGAAGAAGAAGAAGAAGAAGAAGAAGAAGAAGAAGAAGAAGAAGAAGAAGAAGACGGAGGAGCAGAAGAAGAAGAGAAGAAGAAGAAGAAGAAGAAGAAGAAGAAGAAGAAGAAGAAGAAGAAGAAGAAGAAGAAGAAGAAGAAGAAGAAGAAGAAGAAGAAGAAGAAGAAGAAGAAGAAGCAGAAGAAGAAGAAGAAGAAGAAGAAGAAGAAGAAGAAGAAGAAGAAGAAGAAGAAGAAGAAGAAGAAGAAGAAGAAGAAGAAGAAGAAGAAGAAGAAGAAGAAGCAGAAGAAGAAGCAGAAGAAGAAGAAGGAGGAGGAGGAAGAAAAAAAGGACGAGGAGGAGGAGGAGGAGAAGAAGAAGAAGAAGAAGAAGAAGAAGAAGAAGAAGAAGAAGAAGAAGAAGAAGAAGAAGAAGAAGAGGAAGAGGAGGAGGAGGAGAAGAAGAAGAAGAAGAAGGAGGAGAAGGAGGGGGAGGGGTGGAGGAGGAGGAGGAGGGGTGGAGGAGGAGGAGGATGAGGAGGAGGCGGAGGAGGAGGTGGAGGAGGAGGAGGAAGGGGAGGAGGATAAGGACGTGGAGGAGAAGATGAAGAGGAGGAAGAAGAAGAAGAAGAGGAAGAAGAAGAAGAAGAGAAGAAGAAGAAGAAGAAGAAGAAGAAGAAGAAGAAGAAGAAGAAGAAGAAGAAGAAGAAGAAGAAGAAGAAGAAGAAGAAGAAGAAGAAGAAGAAGAAGAAGAAGAAGAAGAAGAAGAAACAGATGAAGAATAAGATGAAGTAGAAGAAGTGGCAGCAGGAGAAGGAGGAGGAGAAGGTAGAAACAATGTTCAAAAAAACTAAAAAGATAACTACCGCGATTGTTGCACTGCGAATCTTTGATTTGGCAGCTGACCACGTTGCGCTGGTTTCTATATAAATGGTATGAGTGCCGGTCGTCCAGAAAGTAATGGTAAACCACTTGCTAAGAAATCAGAAACAGCCAAAACATTCAGTAGTTGACTGCGACGTCCTGTAAAGGATATGCATCTAACTTTAACTGCACACCTTGCCACATGCCACCATATGTGTGCATGCCTCGATAACGAAGGCAGCAACGACTATGATCTCAGCTGTTAAGAAGACATCAGTGGACTACATATTTCGCACGCAATGCATGAGTCAGAGTAATTTCTTCACAATGATGATAGCCAATCTTGCAGGCAGTGCTTGCTCACAAATATCATCGGAATGAGTGTTGTTTTTCTACCGAGGTGGAACTTAGCTGTTAACATTCCTCAATTCTTCACTTCTTATTGCATGGAATCGTTGGTGTTTTAACAATGTCAGTAAACACGATGAAAATACACAACAACAAAAACAACAACAACAACAACAACAACAATAACAACAACAACAACAACTAAAGCAATCGAAATATCATCACAACAATAAACGCAAGATTAACCAAACTGTTAAAATATGGAGGAGGATGGTTGTCCGTACCCTCACATGATTATCATAGAGATAAAGAACAGAACAAGACAAGCAACAACTGTATTCTATCAAAAGAAGAACATTTAATGGAATAGGTCCTCCTTGTCCTTAGAAGTTAGAAAGTTGCGTGTTACATAGATCCAGTTTTAACATACGAATCCAGGACAATTAGTAAACAGGCGAAAAAGTCCTAGGATCCTTGTAGAAGAACGCTGAAAGTCTTTTTGGACAACTTATCACACACCAGAAAGAAGCAGTCATCGTTGTTTTGGGGCCACACTATGAGAAGACAAAAAACTGGAACATGTGTGAACCGGAAAGATTTGTGGAAACAGAGACTGAGGAAGACAGCGTGAGAAAATTCTTGACAGTCTTGTGTCATGTCATGGAAGAGAGTCAAAACACGAATTGATCCACGCCGTAGGAGATCTCAATTTATTTAGAAGTATGATTACATAAGCCAGCCGGGAAGGCACTAGAAGATGATGATGATGATGATGATGGTGACGATGATGATGATGATGACGATGATGATGATGATGATGATGATGATGATGATGATGATATCCCTACATAGTAAGTAGGCAAATAAAGGAACTTTCTACACACCTTAGGCAAACTGAGCGTATGGTACTAAACCCACATTTGCATGGGCCACTCGGCACCTCAGAGGTGATGTGGTCGATACCACTCAGGCCGACTTCACTTCCCACTACTTGTTCAGGTACACATGTTAACTGTATCCACATGGCCGGCCAGATCAATGTTTAAAACCTGCCTCAATGTTTATTTGAACCTATGACTGCCGGGCTATACCTCCGCCACATCGCCATCACAGATTAGGGTGTCTAACTTCGTCTATCCTACTGCTTTAAAGTTTAATGTGTGCTGCTTGTTTTCTAGTGACTGCCGCTTCTATCGACGATGAACTGTATTTTTATTTTTATTTTTAGGCGGACTTTTGTATTGCATTCTGGCAGCGGCATTATTCAAAGTATACCTGTGCGGGCTGTTGGTTTGTCGAGACTTCTTTCTGTTTCAATTTTCACAAGGGGCAGTGAGGAGCATTTTGTGTGATATTCAGTGGCACAGGAACGGAGCATAATGGGGCGACCCTTTGCCGTGAAGTTGGAACTGCGACTAACTAATTATTGCTTTAAATTTCCGTCTACTAGTTACTCACGATCCTTATATTTGTGCGGATGTTTGTGAAATGATTACATACAATCTTCATAATCAAAATATGCATGATCTTTTTACTTGTTGATACAATCACATACAATCTTCACAACCGAAATGTTTATGGCCTTTGTACTTTTTGATACAATTACACACAAACTTCACAACCGAGATGTTTATGATAGTTGTAATTGTTGATGTACTTGACGAAGGAATTACGGACGCAGTTCGTAATCTCCCATACCGCGTTCGAAACACAGCTGTGAGCGATCTGGCAGCAGACAGCCTTACGTTTGGTTTTTTATGAAATGGTGTGGGTGCCGGTACAGAAATTAATGGCAAACTACTGAACGTAAACTCGCCCAGGAGTCACGAAAAACCAAAAATGGTGGAATTGACTATTACGTCCTGTAAAGGATATGCAGTTAACTAACTTGTTGATACCGTAGCATTAATTATATGTTTCGTTTAGTTTAATTTAGTTTAGTCGACGGATCAACATCACGGCATACAAATCAGTTATCAGTTATCAGTTATCAGTTGGGGTATCTTCATTGCACTCCGGACAGGTCCATGGGTGCTCAGAACCTCCCCCAGATATGCATCAGCGTCCGGTGGCTAATAGTGCCAGTTCTGTGTTGGTTGACGAGGCACCTCGTTTTCACGATGTACCTCTCGTGTCTGGCCGTGCCAATTCTTGCTCCCAAGTCCTGACATCCTGGACAGCGATGTGGATTCACTGACGTCAAAGTCCTCTGTCCTCGCCATATCTTTAAGGACGTTAATAACATCGGCACGATCCATGGGCTGGCTATCTACAGGGGGTGCAGAGCCAGCCAGGTTATCAGCTCGTTCATTTCCCTCGATTCCCGCATGTACCGGTACGAAGATGAAGGTGACTTTAGGGACAACAGACTTCCGCAGCGACCCAGTCCACTGTCTACATAAAGATCCAGCTTCGACCTTCTGAATCATGCTCACTGAATCACTTAGTACACACACGTTGGTATAATGCTGTGATTCCAGTCATATGAAAGGCTGTGTAACTGCCATCACCTCCATCGTCATGCTGCTCGTGGTCATAGATTGGGCACCACTGGATTCTTGAACGGATGTAAACCATAAGTACCCCGTTCTACTCCAAACTCAAGCCTGAATCCGAAGAATCTCAGCTCAGTGCACAACTCCGTGGCACTAGCAAGGATCCTGAAATACTTTATGTAGATTTTTAACTCGAAATTTTTCACGGGCAGCGTCGTTAGGCTACTATTTTTCGATTTCCAATTGCCAAAAGATGTTTTACGCTCGCAACAATACACACGGGCGTCCGATCTCACTACCCAGAGACCAGGGGACATTTTGTTACTAGAAGTCCACGTGAACAAATTCCGGCCCTCACCCTCGTTTGAACCCGGACACCATACCTCGAGACTAATCAGCCCTTCATTAACTACATGACTATTATTAAATGCTTGTTTGCAATGTTTCTCTGTAAATAGGAAAACCGACACGCTCATAAGTAGAGAACGCATTCCAGATTTAAAAAAAAAAGTAATAATGAGAGAGATCAAAGAGGAAAAACAATTAGACGATATCCTTTACAGATCGTCGCAGTCAATCCCAGCATTTTTCGTGATATTTGTGATGTCTTGGCTAGTTTACGTTCAGTAGTTTGCCACTGATTTCTGAACGACCGCACTCATACCATTGTATGAAAACCAGCGCAAGGCGGCCTGCTTCCAAATCTTAGGCACCTGTGTTTCGATCACCGTATGGGGGATTATGAATTGGTGTTTTAACCCTTTCCTTGCATCGCCGGCATTCCAGGTAGCACTTAAAATTGCGCACCAAGAACCCTGACTAACTAACATGTTCTGGGGGAAAACTGTGTTAAGTGCAGGACTCGGCTACACCACTCAGTGCGAGACTGGCACATGCCTCACTTTGCTACGTCATGTTCTCAGAAAGATCAGTTCTCGGAAAGTCCTGGAAACCACTAACATAGCATATGAAAAGAACTTAAAATTCCTTGTAATTGAACACACCGAGGTTACAGAAAGACTAGTTTTTCTACAAAAGGGGTGTACATGCGAGAGATTCGACTCCAATGTACCGGGTTTTATCCCATTTGACACTCTCTCTTTCCACAGAGTGGACTGCCGAAAGCGACGACCCCATGGAGTATCCGAGAAAATGACCGCTCGTGAACCGGATGATGATGCAACTTGGGAGCGAACCTTAAACCTTAGCAGCGCGAGGCAGACAGCTTGAATATTTCGCCACGAAGACGCCTTTCACTATACAAGAAGAAATCGGTGCTGAATGCCGCAAGGATGGTAATGTATAGCATTACGATAATCATCACAATATTCTGGGAGGCGCAATGAGCCGCACAAACTTCTCAGATAAGATCGAATGATTGGAAGACTCGTATAAATGGCATGCGCTCCAAAAACCTTTGTGTAATTTCAAACAGTAAAGACTAGGTAACCGTCGCTGCTTTGGCAAATGTAAAAAAAAACTATAAGAATCATCTCTATAATTTTTTCTCGTGTTATTTTAGGAAAGAGGCGAGCCGCTTGTGGATACATCCGTGAGCATTGGCTATAAAGTAACATAGACGACCCTTTTCACCCGGCTAGAGGTGGATCCACGTTGCTGGCCCCATACATTTTTAAGTAGACAAACTGACACCCCAGAGCTCAGTGGTCAAGATATCACCGCCCGCCTTTAATTCCCAGGACATTGTATGGTACCCGTATTAAGCTGGGTCGACCTGCTCAATGTTACCATGCGGCTTGATGAGAATTCGAACTCATGCCCACACGGCCGGTAGACAAGCATGCTAGCCACGTCGCTACCGTATTGCATAAAGACCTGTTTAAATCAGTTTAATGGAACATACTAAGACCTAACACACACGGAGAAGAGAATTAGAGACGGAAATAAATGACACGTATAGGTAACTAAGACCTAAAATACAGGGAGAAGAGAATTAAGACACATAAATAAATAAATTAGGTAGGGCATGAACGGAGGGACATCTGACAGCAATAGACATGTTAGTTAGATAGTCGCGGTTCCAACTTCATGGCAAAGGTTCGCCCCATACTGCTCCGTTCCTGTGCCAGTAAATATCACACAAACTGCTTATCACTGCCCCAAATGAAAAGTGGAACAGACAGGAGACGACGAATCAACAGCCCGCTCAGGTATACTATACATAATGCCGCTGCCATAATGCCAACACAAAAGCCCGCTACAAAACATACAGTTCATCGTCGACAGCAACAGATATAACGTCTTGGGGTGACCCAATGCCCCAATAGGGAATAACGGACAACAGAAGAAGAAATAGTTCAACTGATTAACTCACCCTCGGCCTCCACCGGAGCATCCGCCATATTGAGAGCTGACTTCCGAAGTGCACTTTTGTCTTTTCGTGTCCGGCGCTTCCTGTGTGTATTGCTCTCCCTGGGCTGTGATGAGGTGGTGCTGGAACTGTCGACATCTCTGTGATCCTGAGCGGTCAGTGTTGATTCGTGTGTTTGTCCGACTGCATTTGTGGTTGCAATGTCTTCAGCGTGGACCTGGATTCAGGAGATAATTTCAAAATGAACGTGAGTCTAGAAAACCTTCACCGTGACAGAGCTCAATCCAAACCGTCAGATATATATATATATATATATATATATATATATATATATATATATATATATATATATATATATATATATATATATATATATATATATATATATATATATATATATATATATCTTATATATAAATTAGGATGTGCGTATTTATGTATCTCTGTATGTATGTATGTATGGCCTTTATTTGTTCGCGAACGGCCCATCCGATTGAGATGAAATTTTCTACACGCCTTCCTTTCATTCCAGAACTGCCAACTGTGATATTTTGTTAGTGTGAAATCGCCTGCTTACTCAGTATTATTTCATTTTTCATTTTTCATCATAATTTCATATATTTCAGGGGACCTAACTCTGTAAAAGTTATTTCAAGGGGCATAACTTTTCTGTATAACTTATAGTCATATTGTGGCATCGTTTTCAAAGATTTATAAACTCTTTGTCCATAGTTATGTACCGGCATATGAGTTATAATAAATAATGATACAATCTGTAAGGCATCTTCAAAGTTTTCATAAAAATGATGCACAATGCATAACATTGTGACTCATCTTTTTTTGCTTAAGAAGTTACTGTAGTCATGCAGGTGATTAGAAAGAGTTTTCATTAAAAATAATGGATGGTGTGTAGAAGAACGTTCTTTTAAGTTACTTTTTTTTGTTGTATGAATTTAATGAAGCCGGACAGGGTCAGGCAGACAGATAGACAGACAGATAGACAGTCGGGAACGGGAACTTATATGACTACTTATATGAATTAAATGAGATGCTCCACACCAGGAGCTGGGCAATGCCGGGTCAGACAGACAGACAGACAGACAGACAGACAGACAGACAGACAGACAGACAGACAGACAGACAGACAGACAGTCAGTCAGTCAGTCGGTAACGGGAACGAGAATTTATTATATGACTACTTATATGAATTAAATGAGATGCTCCCCACCAGGGTCTGGGCGAAGCCGGGCAGGGTCAGCTAGTATATATATATATATATAAGTAAATAATGTAAATGACCCATCTCAACGCCTTAAAGCGTATTGGAGATAAAGTATGTAAAGGGGATGCAGTATGTAAAGGGGATACAGTATGTAAAGGGGATGCAGTATGTAAAGGGGATGTTGTATGTAAAGGGGATGCTGTATGTAAAGGGGATGCTGTATGTAAAGGGGATGCAGTATGTAAAGGGGATGCAGTATGTAAAGGGAATGTTGTATGTAAAGGGCATGCAGTATGTAAAGGGGATGCAGTATGTAAAGGGGATGTTGTGTGTAAAGGGGATAGAGTATGTAAAGGGGATGTTGTATGTAAATGTTGTATGTGAAGGGGATACAATATGTAAAGGGGATGTTGTATGTAAAGGGGATACAGTATGTAAAGGGGATTTGTATGTAAAGGGGATACAGCATGTAAAGGGGATGCAGTATGTAAAGGGGATGCAGTATCTAAAGGGGATGTAGTATGTAAAGGGGATGCAGTATATAAAGAGGATGTATGTAAAGGGGATGCAGTATGTAAAGGGGATGCAGTATCTAAAGGGGATGTAGTATGTAAAGGGGATGCAGTATCTAAAGGGGATGTAGTATGTAAAGGGGATGCAGTATGTAAAGGGGATGCAGTATGTAAAGGGGATACAGTATGTAAAGGGAATGCAGTATGTAAAGAGGATGCATGTAAAGGGGATGTAGTATGTAAAGGGGATGTTGTATGTAAAGGGGATACAGTATGTAAAGGGGATACAGTATGTAAAGGGGATACAGTATGTAAAGGGGATGCAGTATGTAAAGGGGATGTAGTATGTAAAGGGGATGCAGTATGTAAAGCTGATATAGTATGTAAAGGGGATGTAGTATGTAAAGGGGATACAGTATGTAAAGGGGATGCAGTATGTAAAGGGGATGCAGTATGTAAAGGGGATACAGTATGTAAAGGGGATGCAGTATGTAAAGGGGATGTAGTATGTAAAGGGGATGTTGTATGTAAAGCTGATATAGTATGTAAAGGGGATACAGTATGTAAAATGGATAATGTTTGTACAGAGGATACAGTATGTATATGGGATACAGTATGTAAAATGGATAATGTATGTACAGAGGATACAGTATGTAAAGGGGATGCAGTATGTAAAGGGCTCTTTCTCA
The DNA here is from genome assembly GCA_963921405.1 of Cepaea hortensis. Taxonomy (NCBI): domain Eukaryota; kingdom Metazoa; phylum Mollusca; class Gastropoda; order Stylommatophora; family Helicidae; genus Cepaea; species Cepaea hortensis. Next base: position 38,811,337 of record OY992879.1, read on the forward strand.
CGCCTTAATCGAACCGGATACATGGTTCTAGACCAATAGTATTATAGACCTATATGCAGAACAGAGAAAGATATTTTGGCCCACACCTGCTTCATTTGAGGACAAGCTCTATGGAGATATCAACAAGCTCAAGTTGACTGCAGCTTACTTTAACTACATTCAGGTTGACATTTAAAGGTGCATGCAGAAGTATTTAGACTTCCACACTTCATACCACAAGCATGTTCGTTACACAGGCCTCCCAGAGGCATGAAATGGAATATTGCTTGGATAGCAAATCCATTATGTGGAAAGTCCGAATCGAAAGCTCACTGTGTGGGCTTCATAAAAGGTGGAAAAAGTGTCCTTGTGGCACAAAATGGAATATTGCTCGGACAGCAAATCCATTACGTGAAAAGTCCGAATCGAAAGCTCACTATGTGGATGTCATCTGCAGACTGCATTCTTCTGGCTTCCAGAAGAACAGCCTATGGTGAACGGAAGGCCCAATATACGGAAGTGAGGCTAAGCAACCATGTGCAGGACGTGACGATTCCTTGAGTGAGCCCAGTACCAGAGCGCTGTGTGTTGGCTCTGCAATTATGGAAGCCTCCTTGGATGGCGGGGAATGCCCATGGTCTGCCCCTGCCTTCCCTTGAGGGCTGACCAGGATGCCTTTGGCTGTTCTATATGGGCCAGCTGGGATGGGAGATAACACCACAACAGTGAGAGTCTAACGTCCTAAGAAACCCCCGGGAAGGTTAACCCGGTCAACAAATGCCCACAGAAGTCAGATGTGTCGGCCTACCGGCGCAAGAACGCAGCTCTGCTGTAAACAGGCACAACGCAGTCACGTCCGAAAAAAAACTCCGGATGAACGCAGAAGAAGAAGAAGTATTATAGACCAATCGGAGCTTTAGATGTGTTGTGGTCAATAACACGCCGACTGCCTTCACCCCCGAAGACATTTTCTCGTGCTAACTTTAGGCTGAGCAGACCTAAGAGTCTAAGTCAGAGTTATAGATCCGCCTCGATGCCAATACAAAACAATAACAGCCCCGCCAGCTGGCCAACATCTAGCCACACCGCTTCCGCGGCCCTGAGCACGGACATGAATTAACAACAATACATCATAACAAGTGTCTGTAAAGAAACAAATATAGAACATACATCATCATCATCATCATCATCATCATCATCATCATCATCATCATCATCATCATCATCATCATCATCATCATCATCACCATCCAGTGCCTTGTTGGCTGGCGTGGACGATCATACATCTCCACAAATTGTTATCTCCGACGGCATGGATAAATGTGTGCCCCTTCCGTGCCATGACTCAAGACTGTCAAGAAACCTTTCACTCTGTCGTCCTCTATTTCTCTTTAAACAAATATTTCCGGTTGTCATAACATGCTTCAGTTTTTGTTTTCTCATAATGTCGCCAAATATCATGACTGCTTCTTTCTGATGTTTGTGATAAATTGTCTTTGCGACTCAGCTTCAGTCAAAATGTCCAGATTGTTCATTTTGGCTGTCCAATTATATTTACAACATTCTTCTTTAAAATCACATCTGCAAGGCTTCCGGGGATTTGTTCGTCTGTTTGCTAATTTCCCAGGATTCGCAGCCGTATTTTACAATTGATTCTATGTTGCATGCAGGAACTTTTTTTCCCCTAACTGACAAGGACTTATGCATAAAACGTTCTTAATTAGACAGAATCTTAATTAGATAGAAATTCGAAGCTTAGCGGCTTTATGATCATCAGCCTTCAAAATTCATTTGGGAAGATTTTAGAGAAGATAGTCGCTGTCAAGCTGCAAGAGTTTTTGGAAAGGGGAAAACTTCTTTCAAGAGGCCTGGGAAGCTACAGGCCAGGAAAAGATACCTGGTCAAATGCAGCCACTTTTGCCTTTAACGTTTATGAGGGATTCCAGAGTAGACAAGAAACGATGGCGGCGGCGCTTGATCTCCAGGATGCGTACAATAGAGTTCGATATGATATTTTGATGACCGCACTGATGGAGAAGGGGGTGAATCCCTGGTTAATGAACTGGACCGTCCTACATTCTCGTCGAATTGCTCTCCGTCTGGGTGCATGGACCTCAGAGCCACATATTTTAACCCCGGGACTGCCACAGGGATCTGCAATCTCACCGGTGCTCTTTAACGTGTATACGAGCAAAATTGCAAACCTAGAAGCGCCAGGGGTTGGAAGGTTACTAACATTTGCAGATGATATTCTTGCATATAGGCAGGGGAGAGATAGGGAGAAAATAGCCCAGGAGCTACAGGCGACAGTAGACAAAGTCATTGACTGGTGCACTGAAATGGATGCTGTCATCCACCCGGAAAAGGCAGCTGTTTTGTGGTGCTCTCTGGACAACAGGATTGTGAGAGCTGATATTCCAAGCCTCACGATATATGGTGGAAGAGTCAACAGAGAGAGCAAACTGAAGTACCTGGGAATCCCATTTGACAGGAGCCTGTTCTTCAAGGATCATGCGGAGACGGTTGTGACAAGATCTCAAAATCAAAAGGGACTCAACGCACTTAAAACTATGGCTGAAATGGACATAGAGCAGAGAATGCTTTTCAGACTATACCAGAACTTGACCCTCTCAGCGATTGATTATGGGTTAGGACTGCTCACTGTTTCAAAGAGTCAGCTGGTGAGATTGGAGCGCATACAGAACGAGGCTATGCGGGTCATTCTGGGATGCACCAGAGACACCCTAGTGGTGTGTATGCGATACATCCTTGGTTTGCCGACTGTTGCTGGTAGCTCAAGGTGATGCAGGAGAAGGCATACCTCAGAGTAGCTGCTGACACAGATCACGCATTGCATGAGGCGCTGGGCGCAGTTAAGGGCCAGCGACTGATAAGAGGGAAATCATGGATGGCTCATGCGGAGGATACGATCAGACAGGTGTGCCCCTTGGAGAACATTAGGCGAGGAGAGGAGTGGGTCAGAGTGCCAGCGGAGCAGTCAGACATGCGCACAGTTATAATCACATTGAGCCGGGAGTGCAGGGAGTGGCCAGCAGGGGCCACGGAAGTGGAAATCCAGCAACTAATTCAGGATAATGCTCGCCCGGGTGATGTGATTACCACACAGATGGTTCGGTGTTGAGAGGTAGTAGAAGTGCCTGGTTTTTTTTTGGCAAAGGCTAATGGTCGACTTGTGTCAGGTCTTAGTCAGATATGACTGAGCTACCGTATAACAGTAGACGGTACTACCTGCTTTCTGTTAGCGCCGAACGTTGGGCGGCGCTTACCAAACCCAACACCCCACATTGTGCCAACGGCTTCGATCGGAAGAGCGCAATTGGGAGAGTACAAGCCTTACCCTGTTGCGAGGAAACGCAACCTAAAGACAAAGTGTCATGGCAGGGCAGACCAGGCCCTAAGCCTTGGTTGGCGGCTGGTCTAGGATCGGAGCTCCGACAGGCGGACAATTAGAGCATTGCTTTGCTGATCCGGCAACTTCTGCAGCTTGTCTTGTTACAGATGTAGAGGTGTTACCTCCCTCTGGAGTGAACTAGGCAGGCCGAGAGAGGGATCATGCTGCATGGGCAACACATGACCTCTATTCTTTAGCCCAGGCTTTGTGCTATGGAGAGGCAATAACTCCATCCCTTACAAACTATCGTCTGACAAGACGGCAAGGTGTCAATGATAATGGTCGACGTTTGGTGCAGGAGAGCTTAGCATATGATACCACAACATCTAGCTTAAGAATGGAGGTGGAAGCAGTCAGTGCAGCTTTCCACTGGATGGAGAATACGACACACACAAACATCGTGATTGTAACTGATTCAGAAAGCATGCTGAGTAGGGTGAGGACTGACAAGCTTCGTGCAGAGTGGCTTGCTTCGCTTCGGAAGTCACGGGTGGCAAGCATCGTCTGGATATTTTCTCCGGGGCATGCTGGTATGTTGGGGAATGAACAGACAGACAGATTAGCTGGCTCTGCAAAACTTGGTGGAGTATTGATACATGATAAGGCAGACGTGGTTGCTGCCTTGTGGGAGCACGTGTACACATCGGGGGAGCAAATGGATCACCATGGTCTTGCAAGAATGCGACAGCGTGTAGTGACGAGGGGATTTGGCCGATGCTCGACGCTTAGAGGAAAGGCGAGACGCACATATAATCAGATTGCTACTGGTACTATTGGGGTTGGAAGTCATCGCTGGCTTCTGAGGATGGGGACGGAGCGGCTATGGGAATGCCCCGAATGCTGTGATGTCGGTTCCTAAATCAATCAATCAATCAATCAATTAGATAGAATGCGGTTTGTGCTTGTCCTGTTCTGTTCTTTATCACCGTGATGCATACATCGATAAAAGATAAATTCAACGTGGAGGTAAAGAATAGATTTGATGCAGTGTCCGACTTGCAATTTATATGTCAAGATCTAAGTGACCAATGAGAAATAAATTAGCAAGCCAAGCTGCCGAAACAACTATCCCAAAATAAAGATAATGGGACGTAAGAAATGGATGACGGAAGACATCTTAAAAATCACGGAAATAAGAAGAAATAACAAGAATAACCATGAAAAACATGAACAGATTCACATAAAAATGAGGAAATATTTTCTTGGGGGTAAAAGAAGCATGGCTTGAGGAAAATTGCAGGGAAATTGAAAACCAACACAACACACAGAATACCAAATCAATTCACACAAGAATTTATGACATCACTAACAAAACAACACACATCAACGGGGTGCATAAAAACCAAAGATGGCAAAATCATAATAGAAAAAGTTCAGATTTTAAATACGTGGTCAGATTATGTGAAAGATCTTTACAGCGATACCAGAGAGGAACAGTATGATATTCGGAATAATAATTAAGGACTTCAGTTTGGTAGAAGGAAGTTCAGAATGCTCTTAACCATATGAAAACAGGCGGTGAAAAGAAGATGGCATATGCTGATCATGAAATTAGTCATATCAGCCTATTAAGAGAGGTATGCGACAGGAATGTGTAATGTCTCCTGATCTTTTCCTTCCCTAGCCAATGAGACTATTTTTAGAAATTAAGAAGATATGAGTGGAATCGCCATAGTAGGAGTTAACATCAATAACATTAGATATGCCGAAGATACAGTAATAATTGCAGGCAATGAGCAGGATCTACAACATTTAGTGGATGCGGTTGTAGTAAACAATGAACAACTAGGATTGGGATTAAATTGTTAGAAGTCAGAAATTATGGTCGTCACTAGAAAGAAAGAAATACCAGAATGTAATATACAGATACATGGGAATATTCTTAAACAAGTGAATCGGTACAATTATCTAGTAACAGTCATATATCATAGATTTGGCAGCAGACAGCGTTATGCAGGGTCTTAACGAGTTGATATGGGAGCCGGTCGTTCAGAAAGCAATGGCAAACTATTGAACGTAAACTTGCCAAGACATCAACAACAGCAGTAAAATGCTGGTGTTGGTAGCGATATCCTGTAAAAAAGATATGTGGGGGTAAAAAGGGAAAAAGAAAAAGTGATGCGAGTGCTTCGAAGAGATTAGAACAAGAATCGCCATGACGAAGGTAGCAATATATTGAAGTGGTACATAGAATCTGTACTTTTGTATGGATGTGAAGCGTCGACAATGAGCAGAGAAGCTGAAAATGTGGAGATGTGGTTTCTGAGGAAAATTCAAAGAATACCGTAGGCAGACCACCCACTCTTATTGGCATGGCACATGATAATAATGATACATACCATATTACTATTTACGGATGAATTATAGAGACCGAATAAGCAGGGCATAAAACCGGTCTCTGTGGCTGAAGGGCTTGCGAACGCGGTTTGTGAGCCCGTATACCCGGGTTCGAAACACGGCGGTGCTCGTATTTTCGAAAAAGGTATAGAGACCGGTCGTTCAGAAAGCAATGGCAAACTACTGAACGTAACACTTGCCTAGTACATCAACAGCAGCTGAAAATGCTGGTGTTGACTGCAACGTCCCGTAAGGGATACGCAACAAAAAAGAAAAGAGACTGAAGGTTGCAGAGCTGTTTGCATGTAGAATTATCAGACTTCCGCAGACAGCTGAGATGAATAATATCCACGTACGGCTGTCACGAGCTCGCCATGAGTTAACCAGATAATAATACCGACGTTTGCTTGGCGTATATTTTCTAGGCCACAACAGTCGTACTAACAGAGTAAACACAGCTGCACGTGTTTCCAAAAAACAGGTCGGGCAGAAATAACAGTTGTACTTGTACATATGGTTGACGGATTGGCCACCCTCGGAAGTGCGGGAAACGAATCCCGACATCGCCTTGACAAGTTTGTCAACATTTGAATACAAATGGAAGCAGTGGGGTCATAGTGGCAATCGGATGTTGGCCAACACCTGCCGGACATGAACAACTTCACGTGCACAATGTAAGCTTGTTTGGAAAACCATTAATGGCAACTTTGACAAGGACTAAAGCCAGGAAAATAGATTCTTGACAATGGCTGATATGTCCAAATAACACCTGTGGGGACAGGAAGAATACAGTCACGTGACCAATTAGAGGTTTTGCCATAAACCATGATTGGAGATGGGGAGTTGACCAAAACCCGTGGATTAGGATGGACGTGTTTGTGGGAGAGCTCTACAGTGCTAGATAAATTTAACATTAACTAGCATGTGTCGTTATGGCAAAGTGTAGTAGCCATCCCGGGAATGAGGCGGTTGTGCATAAGGTAGTCAATATAGTCAATTAGTTCTAATTAATATAGGCTGTAGGCTTGTTAAAACTATAGTGTGATGATTAGCACTGTTAGTGGAAAACTAACTAGAGTAGGGAAGTGATACTTGGCTCTGTTAGTTGAAAATAGATTAGTGAAGTGTTGATAAGCTTTACTAGTTGAGAATTGAGTAATGAGGGATAATTGGGATCTTCCCGTAGGTGTCCCGGGTGGGCGGGGTTCCGCATTCTGTTTGCTGATTTTGTTTGTCTTGGCCTGATGATAACCTATGTGGTCAGTTCATCTGTCCCTGATGGGTACATTATATTTTCTGAGCGAGGCCGATGCCCACGATCATCTAATAGAGATCAGTGAAGGGGAGGCTATCACCAGTTGTATGATTTATTTTACAGGTTCCTCTGGTTGGAATGAAGAACCCGGAACAACTAAAAAATCCGATCCCGGATAAAGTATGATGTGGAGAGATGGGCCAGCAACTTTCGCAACGGAAGAAGTTAAGACACATTGCTCGGTGGAGTCTAATGGTATATGTATCCTACATGAGTGAATACCAATCGTTAACACACCTGAAGTGATGGAGGTTCAGCCCATGAGGAACTAGATCAGTAGGAACTGATGTTCACATTAGATGAAACCAAACATTGAAGTGTAGTTGTGCCACGTATCAAGGAAATCAGAACTTTCAGACTATATCTAGTGAATAAAGCAAGCCATTTTATTCTAGATACAATAACTGTTTAATAGTGAGAACTAGTGAACATTTATCAAGAGACAAAAAGTCTTGTTCATAGGACAGTGTTCCATGTTTGTTTCACCGCGCCGGAATTATGAAGCCGGAGTTTCTATAAACTGTTAGGAACAGTTGTGTTAGGAACAATAACAGTTTTTTTCCACGGATTATATATTTACATGGGATTCAGATCTCATGGTCATCAGAGTTCCTGGAGGAGGACATGTCTGGAGAGAAGGATACGACTTCGGTGAGGTTTTTCGTACTGACTCGAATGATGTCGTGTGATCCTTGCCATGATGTGTACACTATGATCCTGAACTTTGAAGGCTGACATACACATTTATGTTATAATACACGACACACTTTTTTCTTCGCATACATGTCTCATATACGTTACACTTTTCTTTTAATAAATTAGTCTTTATTAATTTTTAGAAGCAAGAGTTGTTGAGTATGTTGCGTTGGGGAAGTATGAGAAGGGGGGCATAGTACGACAGTGAGAGAGTGACAGGAAAAGGTGTCCATAGGCTGATGGAGTGTGTTGGACGGAAGCTGGTGGATTCTCCAGGATATGAATAAGGGAAAAAATATTATAATGTGGGGGTCGACTCTCTTCACTCCAGGGACGACACTTTAAAGGAGGACACGACAACGGCCAACATACACTATCCTTTCGATCATGGCACAAGACAATGGGTGGTGATTACAAGTGCACCGTTATGATGGTACTGTATGACAACAGGGACCACGCCATATTATTGACCCCTATCCTACAGGATAAAGTTGTATAGCAGACAGGTATGACTATTAAATCTGCTGTGTTGACATACAGGTTGACTAAATTATGAAAAAGATTGCATGAGTCGGAGTGACTTTTGTTGATCGGATTATGTTCTTCAGACGCAAGGTTCAGTATTTTAAGTAATTAATTATTTATGGTGCTGTTTGTGTTTCTTTTTTCGCACACACAAAAATTGGTCGAAACTTCCCTTTGTATCTGTGATTGTTTTTCCTTTCGTCGAGCTTCCAGTGATGTCTAGTCATTGCTGCTTCACCTGGGACTGTATGTGTGTCCTATGAATATATCTGACCAATGCTGCATCATCGAGGGCTGCATGTGTGTCCTGTGACATGTGGCTGCATGTCTGTGCACTAAATGCATTGCTCATCGTCACTTAACAGATTCAGTTTTAGAGTAAAAGTAGGTGTGGATCAAACACAAATGGATGGCGGAAAATGGGAAGTAGGCGTGTGGCACAGTTATGATTTAAAAGCTGTTACTATGGTAGTAGGCATGTTGTATTATAACATTTTGACAACATATAAGGACATAACAGAAACGCGAATTCGCTTAAGACGATTAACTATCGGATGCGACGAGATCAGTTTAAAAAGTATTCCGACACTCACGATATTCTTTTAAACTAACCTTCATTGTATACATCATGGCGGGACGCAGAGGTGTTTCCAAGGCACCAGGGCCGGGGTATATACTGGCCAAGACCTATTGACGCGTCCTCGTCGAGCGTCCTGGGCAACAGGTCCCTTCGGGTCCTGGCTAAAGTCAGTAGGATCGCCGATCCTCCGAAGTCGGAGAGTGTCTGCCTGTACGGCGAGGAACCACCAGTCTGCACACCAATAAGCCAGACATGGGACAACGGATACTCACGCAAACCTCAGGTCCTGTATGACATCACACTGATGTTGGACAACAGGATGCCTTCATCCGACATACAGGAAGGACTTCGCGTTGGAGCTCAAGCCAACGAACACAAGCAAGCAAGCATGCATACATCATGGCCATGCCACGAGTCTGACAATATCTCATGTTATTTCAATAACCTCAGCGGTCTCACAACACATGGTTTCTTTGGTGTGAGTATGTTATGTTTCTGTATACAAATTAATTGTATTTTTCGGCAATTGCAATGTGCTTTTTTTTAAAAAAAATTATGCTCTACTCTATGCATGCCATATTGACCACTGTTCAATTTTTTGTTCTTTGATCTAACACTAGCATGTATCGGTCATGTATGTTTGATCATTAGAGCAACTCACCTCAACTGTCCTCTGGCGCCTAGTCTGACTGGTTACATTACTCTGGGTTGAGACATCAAAGCCTCCTCTCCAACAACTGCGATCCTCAATCTTGGCAATATCATCCTCCCTGCTGGTTGCCTTCAAGGTACCATTTAGGGTTGACAATGAAAGCGATTCTTCTGACGAAGCATTCTCTCTCTGTCGTGAAGTAAGCTGGCTGCCTTCCGTATCATTGACATCAGCAGTGATTTCAGGGATATTACTCTGTGAGTGAGAGATTTCGGCAACCCCAGACCCCAGTGTCCCCAACGCTGACCCACCTACTTCTCCTGCTTTGCTTTTGAAGTTGTCCATCCCACGCTTCACTGAGGGACCTATAGGAATACCTCGCAAGTTAGCCATTGCTGAGTTATCATTATTGTTATTAGTGTTTAATAAATCCTCTGCGGTCTCTTTCATTTCCGAAAAAGCCGAATCCTCGGACCAATTCTGGAACGTTCGCCCCCTTCTGCTCCCACTGTAGCCAGTCGGCTCGCGTTCAACAATTTCCTGTCCAAGAGAGGTATGCCGATGTTGTGTAGTACTACTATTGCTTCCATCGTCGTAGGATCTGAAACTGCTCGTGCTGTCTGCCGAATAAAAATTACT